>CADDIJ020001699.1:0-30884 GCA_902809745.2 Tetradesmus lagerheimii | reverse complement strand
CGAATCACCCGTAAGCCATTGCCTCGCAAGACAGTGTGCCAAGCAACAAATGGGTAACCTCTGCTAGCAGCCTACTCATAAACAGGGTTTTCATGCGCTGGAAGTCAGCTGGCAGCGTGTTAGTAACGCGTATTTGATCCACTTGGTATGCACGTAGGCTTCCTGCTTAACGACCTGAGATCGATTCCTAGCGAGAGCAAACTGTTGGGTCGCTGGCCAAGCTTTGCTTGGATGCTTGTATACACCAGACTGGCACTCTGCGCAGCCTGCGCAGAGTGCCAGTTAAGGCCATGGTGCAGCCGCTGAGGGGAGCTGATGCCGCAGATGCTGGTGCCGTCGTGGCGCTTGAACACCGTGTTGCTTGTGTGTCAATGTGTGGCTGTCGCAGTGGGGATTGTTGTGAACACCCTAAACGCATGCAGCTGCCTCTACACTGTGATATCACCATGGCGGGTGGCCAGCAACACCAACATATCTACAAGTCAAGGTACCCCAGCCTGAGCGGTGCCACCCAAGGTGATCAGCGTCTGTTGCATGCACTGCCAGTGTCTCTTGAAGAGAATGGTGTTTTTTCAAAGCAGCAGTTGCTCTCATAGCACGGGGCAGCGCTGATCAGTCATGACAGCGCTGTCCATTTCTGCGCACACCAATCCAGCCTTTTGAACCCGTTGTAACATGTTATAAACTCGTCTGACGCCAGTGGCGGCCTCAAAACATGTAAGAAACTTGTGTTGGCGAACTCACAAGCCTAGGTACCTCAAGCAACGTGTTGATATCACAGCAGTGCATACTACAGATCAGAGCATGATGCCGCACGCTTCTCTTATCACAAGATACATGATGCATACAGAGTACCACCACCCAGTCAGGGCTATGTAAAGTTCGCATTAGACCCTATAAGCCCTTGCCGCAGTATGCACTGCTGCTGCCTGCGTCTGCTGTAGCGCTTCCAGTTGATGGACATCTCCTGCTGTCGCTTATCTGAAGCCAGCAGTGCTGTTGGTGCTGCAACAGCATCCAAACGAGAACAATCACGCGCAGCCAGCAATGCCAGCCCTGGCGCCGGGTGCCAGGCCGCCGCCTCCACCACCCGCTGCTGCTGCTCGCTCCTGCTCCAGGCGCTGCTGCAGCAGCGGCTTCTGCTGCTGGTGCATGGGGCAAGCAGGCAGCAGCTCCAGGGCCACCTGCAGGCACAGCAGCAAGTACATCAGAAGTGCTGTTGGCATCATCATCATCTCATCATCATCATCATCATCATAATCATCATCATCATCATTATTGTCGCCAACAACAAACTCATACTACCAACAGCGCTGTCCGCATGGCAGATTCAAGGTTGCAAATGTTGACAACACAACTAGCGCTGCGCACGTTGGCCTCTTTGCCGATAATCAATTCCCCTGGGGTCGGCAACCTATATCAGCTGGCGCAGCAGAGGCCATACCCATGCAGACATTGCTGTCCCACCCTGACCCTGGCTGTAACCCAGCTGCACATGACACAGCTTGCATGAACGCTGCCACGTTGCAATCAAGCTGACCACTTAAGGCAGCCGCTGCGGCATGCTCTACAGTGCCTATCAAGCTGGCCCACCTCCATAAAGGCTGCAGCCATGCTGTGCCTGCCAAAGCGCGCATGCATGCCCGTGCAGACATTGCGGTGCCACCCTGGCTCTGGCTACACGGCAGCTACACATGTCGGGGCTTGCATGAAGCTGCCACATCGCTTGCATGAAGCTGCCACATTGCTTGCATGAAGCTGCCACATTGCTTGCATGAAGCTGCCACAGCTGTCTGCTCCAGGTGATAGCATATGCTGCAGTAATCGTGCCCACCTGCATAAAGGCTGCAGCCATGCTGTGCCTGCCAAAGCGTGCATGCATGCTGCCGCAGCGCCAGGCGTCCCCCACCAGCCATGCCGCCTCCTGCGCTGGGTATACGCCAGCCTGCAGCGTCGACAGGATGCCGCACGCCTCCCTGCATGCAGCAACGCGACGCGCTTGACAATGATGCGGCGCTTCAACGGCTATGTCTGCATCCAGAACAAACAGCTGTACAAGACTGGCTGATCATTTGTTGCCTAGGAAATGTGGACAAGCAACGCAACCTCTTGCACTCCTTGCTCACAAAGCAACTTACTAGCCAGACACATATGTGGCACTACTCAGTAGTACTGTGGAGGCACGTCGTCCTGTAGGTTGGCCTCACGCGTACAGGTTGAGCGTGCTGTGTCCTGCACTGTTCGTTGCTGACGTTGCAGTTTGCTGTCTAAACATACATCGCTGACTAACGTTGCGACAAGCAAATCTGCACAAGTAACCGGGGCACAATGTATGCAGCGGCCCCATCAGGCCAGGTGATCACCTGTACAGGTTGAGCTTTGCTGTGTCTGAGCTGGCGCGCTGGATGAGCAGCCGCAGCACCAGCGCCACACGCGCGTAGTTGGGCTGCGGCACAGCCATCAGCTTGCGCAAGCAGCCCTCCAGCGCCGCAACAGCCACCTCAGCGTGCCTGGGGCCAGCAGCAGCAGCAGCAGCAACGGCAAAGACTAGTGTCGCCCAGTAGACAGGCGCGTTGGTGATGCCACATCCCCCAGGAGTCTCACTGCTTCTGTTGCTGCTTGCTGATAAAATCCTCAAGTCTCCTTAGCAGGGCTTGTTACTGGGCTGCACAGAAGCAAGATATGAAAGTGCTGGCCATCCACACCCCAGCGTCTGCTGCAGCTCACGTGTTGGGTGGCTTGCTGGACCACTCGTAGAGCTTGAACATGTACTCGTGCCCCACCCCAGGGTGATCCGCCATGCGCCCCGCAACAGACACCATCTCCGCGGCGTTGTTCTGCAGCAGCAAACACAGCGGCAGCAGCAGCAGCAGAAAGTGGTGAAGTGGTTCTGCTGTTTGGAGGATGGGACTGAACAACAAACGAGGCAGCTTTACAGTCGTACGCCTGTACAAGCTCCGGGCTCTTGGTCAACACCAACGCTGCACGATAAAGGTTTACACAGCTATATCTTTTAAGCATACCTGGCACAGGTCAATCGTGAAATGCTGCAGGTTATATGACCCTGCAAGCTGCAGACTACCAACAAAAACACACACAGAGGAACTGCCATGGCCTACGCACCTGGTACAGTGTGATCTGAGTGCAGCTGCAGGTCATATGCCCCAGCAAGCTGCAGACTACCAACCAACCAACACACGGAGAGATAGGAACTATGAAGACCTACGCACCTGGTACAGTGCGATCCTGAAGTGCAGCTGCAGGCCGTACGCCTCTACAAGCGCGAGGTAGAAACAAGCACTTTACAAACGCAGCCATCATGTAGAGGCATACCTGGCACAGTGCAATCTTGAAGTGTAGCTGCACGCCATTTGCCCTCGCAAGCTGCAGACTACCAACACCACACACAGAGAGATCTCTAGAAAAACTGGCATGACCTACGCACCTGGTACAGTGCGATCCTGAAGTGCAGCTGCAGGTCGTAAGCCTCTACAAGCACCACGCTCAAGAATCCACAAACACAGCCATCACATAGAGGCATACCTGGTACAGTGCAATCCTGAAGTGCAGCTGCAGGTCATATGCCCCAGCAAGCTGCAGACTACCAACACCACACACAGAGAGATCTCTAGAGTAACTGGCATGACCTAAGCACCCGGTACAGCGCAATCCTGAAGTGCTACTGCAGGTCATCTGCCCCTGCAAGCACGAGGCTCAACACTTCACAAACACAGCCATCACATAGAGGCGTACCTGGTACAGTGCGATCCTGAAGTGCAGCTGCAGGTCATATGCCCCAGCAAGCTGCACACTACCAACACCACACACAGAGAGATCTCTAGAGGAACTGGCATGACCTACGCACCCGGTACAGCACAATCCTGAAGTGCTACTGCAGGTCATCTGCCCCTGCAAGCACGAGGCTCAACACTTCACAAACACAGCCATCACATAGAGGCGTACCTGGCACAGTGCGATCCTGAAGTGCAGCTGCAAGTCATATGCCCCAGCAAGCTGCACACTACCAACACCACACACAGCAAGATCTCTAAAGGAACTGGCATGACCTACGCACCTGGTACAGTGCAATCCTGAAGTGCAGCTGCAGGTCGTACGCCTCTGCGCCCATGTCGCTGATGGCTGCCTGGCCCAGCTTGGCCGTCACCGCTGCACTGCTGGCCAGCATCTTGCTGGCAAGCTTCAGACTGCCTGCAGCAGCAGCAGCGGCGGCAGCAGCAGCGGCGGCAGCAGCAGCGGCAGCAGCGGCGGCAGCACACCTGTTACTAGGAGGATGACCTTTGCAGGGTCAATCAAGCCGGGTATCTGCAGTTCTCACGGTGTTTGCGTAGGCAGGCCTGTTTGGCATTTATGATGCGGCAGCTGCCGCCTGTGACATGCGCCAAATGGAGCCACAACGGGACGTTTTCTGCAAAATCATCCTCACGCCGCATACCTGCGTGCTTGGTCGTAGCTCGATCAATTCGTTGCTGTTGCAAGCGCATACAACATGCGTGCCTGCTGTCGCACACTGCCCACCTGCATGCTGCGGCATGGCCTCGTGCACCTGCAGCCCTGCTGCCGCGGCCAGCGCGTAGGCCGTCTTCTGCAGCTTGAGCTGCTTGGGCCCCTGGCTGGGCAGCAGCGCCATGAGCTGCGCTGACGTGTGCATCAGCACGGCAGAGCCCTGGAAGTCATCCATCACTGCATGACGACAGCCAGAAAGGAACGCGCAAGGGGGCAGCATCTGTGTGAGATGGCAAGCACACGCGAACCAATAACATCTGCTTGCATATGTACGGCAATCACCGCCGCCGCCTCCCCTGGCAAGGCAACAAGACGCAAAACAATTGTAAAATGCTTGGGCCCCTGGCTAGGCAGCAGCGCCATGAGCTGTGCTGAGGTGTGCATTAGCACGGCAGAGCCCTGGAAGTCATCCATCACTGCATGCAACAGAAAGACAGTAGTGCACAAGGGGGCAGCAATTTTGTGAGCCGCCAGCACACCCAACCATGTTTTAGCAGAATAACATCTGTTTGCATATGTACGGCAGTCACCGCTCCGCCCCCCCTCCTGGCCAGGCAACAAGAAGAAGCAAGATGTTTGTCAATTGCTTGGCCCTGGGCAGCAGTGCCATGAGCTGTGCTGCGGTGTGCATCAGCACGTCAGAGCCCTGGAAGTCATACATCACTGCATGACAACAGCAAGAAAAGGAACGCACAAGGGGGCAGCATCTGTGTGAGTTGGCAAGCATACTCCGTACTTTAGCAGCAGAATAACATCTGCTTGCATATGTACGGCAACCACCGCGCCACCTCCTCTCCTTGCCAGGCAACAAGAAGCAATTTGAATGTCAAATGCTGGGCCCTGGCTAGGCAGTAGTGCGTTGATTGCGCTGAGGTGTGCATCAACACAGCAGAGCCCTGGAAGTCATCCATCACTGCATGACAAGCATGGATGCAGCACAACTAGGAGTCAGCAGCTTCAACACACAGCAGATGTTTGAAAAAGCACTGACGCGGCGCGGGCCGGGCGTGTGTGTCGTCTGCATCAACACAACAAAGAACACATGCATCTAAATATTGAGCCAGCAGCAGTCTTTGGTGCCGCACCACAATAATCCAATAATCAATTTGACGACGTCCTGCTTGTTGCTCACGTGACGCCATAATGCCTGTGTTGTAGCTGGACGTGCTCAGCCACTCCACCAGCTGCAGCACCGACCCCTCCTCGCCAACTCCAGCAAAGCCCTCAAGCCCTAGCCGCTTCAACCGCTGCAGCGCAGTGTTCAGAACCTCACTCAGGCTGCTGATGCATGCCTCCACACAGGCCTGAAGCTGCTGCAGCTCGGCCTGCTGCTGCTGCTGCTGTTGGTCTGGCTGCATGGTGCTGTCTGCGGCCTCTGCTGCTTCTGCTGCGGCTGCCTTGCGCTGCATGCAGTCATCAAGCTCCTGCAAGCAGTAACAAGCAGCACAAATGTGTGCAAGATGTTGAGCAGCTGCTCTGCACTCTTAACTACCTGCCAGGCAATGCAAGCATGCAGCGGTACACCTGCGGAGCTCTTTGGCAGCAAAGGCCAGCAGTCCAGTGCTGCTTGCAAGCACATGAGCCATCACTTGATTCCCCAACAAGAACCACAGAACCTACAGCTGCAGCAAGGCTATGTGCAGAGGTTCAAGCAAGATAGTTGTATCCAGCACTTTGCTGCCTTACCTGTTGGTGCACTTTGACCATCGTCTTGAGCACATCTGCCTCTGTGAGTGCAAAGGAGTCATCGCTGCCCGACTCTGCAGTGCCGTCCTTATCTCGCTTCGCCTGCACAAGTGCCAGCAGCTGCTGCAGCGCTGCCTTGGCAATGGGGATGTTGCTGGGGTGGCTGCTGACATTGGACTCCTTGATCGCAATCTGCAGGGGGCATACCAGGCAGTAGTCAGGAGGTGGCAGCGCACTGGTGACAGCTACAGAGGCGCAAGGTGCAGACTTTTGTGCAGATCGCAGTGGGCAACCGCAAACTAGACACTCCCGAACTAGCAGCTCGCTTACAGGTTACTTCCACACCAGTTGCCTGGCCACACAGTCCGGCTCACCCACAGCATGTGGCAAATGAAGTTGCTGCAGTGTGCCACGTGGCTAGCTGCACATGCTCTGTGATGCTGTGTAACAACACTTTACCCAGGTATGTGAAAGCAGAAGGCGCTGTAAAGTCACATGCGCTGCATCAATTCGTGCACAACACCACGAGACCATGCACCAGCAGCACCACTGACCCACAGCATGTGGTGGCAGAACTCGCTGCCGAGTGCCATGTGCTGCAGCCTGCAAGATCCGTACTGTTTCTGTACTTCACCATGATGCACCTATATATAACTAAACCAACTCACCCACAGCATGTGGTGGCAGAAGTCGCTGCAGCGCGCCACGTGTGTCAGCTGTACATGCTCTATAATGCTGTGTAACAACACTTCACCTGGGCATGTGACAGCAGAAGGCGCTGCAACGTCACATGCGCTGCATTGTTTTGTGCCAAACACCACGAGATCATGCACCAGCAGGCCCACTCACCCAGAGCATGTGGTGGCAGAAGTCGCTGCAGCGTGCCATGTGCGTCAGCTCCTGCAGCACGCCCGGCTGGTCGCCCTGGCTGAGCAGCAGCTTGAAGCGCATGAAGCTGGTGGCGATGCGCCCGGGCTCGTACGCATCTGCACACCACAGCATGCAGGGTTCAGTTTTTCACCTGTTGTGAGACAGACTGAGGGACAGGGCACGCCATGCACGCAACAGGAGAGTGGCAAGTTGCTGCCACCAGGCAGTGCGCCCAGGCTCGTACGCATCTGCAGACCATAGCATGCAGGGTGTGGCTGTTGTGAGAGAAACAGGCTGAAGGACAGGGCACATCATGCACACAACAGGAGGATGGCAAGGTTCTGCCAGCGGGCAATGCGCCTGCACGGCTCTGCAGACCATCAAGACACCAGTAGACCAGCCGCTGCAGCTGGGCATGAAGAAGAAATGATACGGCAGGCTGCGCAGAGGATGTCTAGTGCCTTGCGATAGACACTGGCGAGTAGCTCTGCCAAGCATGTTCCTGCTGCATGTAACCCATTTGGCAGGCAGTCCCTGTGTGGCATGTCATACGCAAGGCCCACCTGCAATGCCGCAGTAGCTGAGTGACTGGCTGAGCTGGCCCAGGCCCAGGTGGCACACCGCCAGTGCACGCGCAACACGGCCCTTCACACGGTCCTGCAGAAGCACACACACAAAAAGTGCACGCGACATGCAAACAACGGCAAGTTATCTATCTGGCGCAACAAACACACCGCCAGCGCATGCGCGTTACAGTCTTCACACAGTCCTGCAGAGGCACACCCACCTAGCACAGGCGGCAAGGGCGGCATGCAAGCAACGGCAAGGGTTGAACTTCGTTTTCCATCTGGCGCAAGAAAACACACCGCCAGCGCACGCGCGACACGGCCCTTCACACGGTCCTGCAGAGGACACACAAAGCACAGGAGGCATGCAAGCAACGGCGTAACGTCTTGAAAGGGTGCTGACTTGCCACATGGCAGGGTTAAAGTTGGTTTTCCATCTGGTGCAAGCAGACACACCGCCAGCGCACGCGCGACACGGCCCTTCACACGGTCCTGCAGAGGCACACACACAAAGCACATGCGGCATGCACGCAACGGCAAGGGTTGAACTTGGTTTAGTAACCCATCTGGCGAAAGCAGACACACCGCCAGCGCACGCGCGACGCGGCCCTTCACGCGGTCCTGCAGAGGCACACACACAAAGGCTTACATTGGTGATATAGTGTTGATGGCCAAGTACAGGCGGCAAGCAAGCAATGGAAAGAGTGCTGACTTGCCACATGGCAGCATTGACCTTGGTTGTCCATCTGGTGCAAGCTGACACACCACCAGCGCACGCGCAGCTCGGCCACTGCCACAGTCCTTCAGACGCACACAAAGCACATGCGGGCGATGGCAACAGTTGGATACTAATAGAGGTGCAAGCAGAGATACTGCCGGCGCACACGCTACACAGCGCCTGACACTACAGCAGCGGCACAACAAGCCAGATAGCATGCTGCTCACGTGTGCCACAATACGCCGCTCTATGCGGCTTGTAACCAGCTGTGATTATCAGCAGCAGCAGCAGCCGCGTGCAGCACCAGCTCACCTCGCACACCTCCAGCGTGGCTGCAATTGATTTGACCGCCCCTTGATTGTTTCACCACACAAGCCCTTCTCTAGGCCCCAACAACTTGCAGCAGTGCTACCTGCCTGCATGTCTGGGCAGGTGGAGGCTGCGCTAGTTGGCCAAATTGGTGTTGTGAACGGCATGCAGCATCTGACACAAAGATGGGCCGCGGCACATGCAGTGCTGGCAGTTCGGGCTCACCTCACACGCCTCCAATGTGGCTGCGGAGAACTTGACGTCCCCTTGATGAGTTTACAACACAAGCCCTACATTAAGCCCCATCAACTTGCAGCAGTGCTACCTGCCTGCATGCCTGGGCAGGTGGAGGCTGCGCTAGTTGGCCAACTTGGAGCTGTGACCGGCATGCAGCATGTGACATGAAGATGGGCCCAGACACATGCAGTGCTGGAAGCACCGGCTCACCTCGCACACCTCCAGCGTGGCTGCAAAGAACTTGACAGCCCCTTGATTGTTTCACCACACAAGCCCTACTCTAGGCCCCATCAACTTGCAGCAGTGCTACCTGCCTGCATGTCTGTGCAGGCGGAGGCTGCGCTAGTTGGCCAAATGGTGCTGTGCACTACATGCAGCATGTGATATGAAGATGGGCCACAGCACATGCAGTGCTGGCAGCACCGGCTCACCTCGCACACCTCCAGCGTGGCTGCAAAGAACTTGACAGCCCCCTGGAAGTCCTTGCCCCTGAACTTGCCTGCAGCATGGTTGTACAGCGCCTCACGCAGCCTGCAGCAGCAGCAGCAGGAGCAACACAGGCAGTCAAACATGGCACGCTCAGGAAACTGTACAGCGCCTCACGCAGCCTGCAGAAGCAGCATCAGCAGCAGGAGCAGCAGCACTGGCAGTTGATTTGCTGCGTGCAGGGATGTGTGTAAAGTGACGGCCTGCTGCGGCACATGCGTTACATCACACCACGCAGCGTGTGTGGGCATCATACATTGGGCTCTTTGGGATTGGCTGCTGCATACAGCTGCAGGGCTTGCTGCATGCTAGCATTGCAGGGCTCAAGTGGCCTTCATCCCTGTCTGCAGCCCAATCCATGCTGCCCTATGCATCTGTTGCTGCCACAGAACCAGCAGCAGAGCATATCATACCTGTATGAAAGCTCTTCGTCTTTCATTGCAGCTGTGCGAGCCTCCTCAGCTCTCTCAAGCTGCTCCAGCACCAGCACCTCCAGCTGCTGCTGCTGCTGCTGTGCTGCTGCTGCTGCTGCAGTTGCATCGCCATCTCGCTGAGTCAGCATGGCTGCAGGGCCGGTGCTGTTCAGGCTGGGAGCTGCGCCAGCGCTGGCTGCTGCTGCTGCCACCTCCAGTGCATGCTCAGTGAAGGCTGTGAGGATGGTGGCGTCTGAGGGGAAGCGCCCAAGCACCAACTCCAGCACTGCACACAGAGTGCAGGGGCAACAGTCAAGCCCTGGAATGTAACAGCGCAAGCAGTCAACCATGTGGAGGTGCACATATATCATGCAGCATGGTGGCATTGGAGATGAACCGCCCCAGCACAAACTCAAGCACTGCACAGAGTGCAGGGGCAGCAGGCAAGCTTCAACATGTGACAGCGCAAGCAGCAAGCCATGCGGAGGTGCATATTATCACGCAGCACACGGTGGCATCAGAGGGGAAGTGTCCCAGCACCAACTCCAGCACTGCCCACAGAGTGCAGGGGCAGCAGTTCAGCATAACATGTAACAGCGCAAGCAGTCAGCCATGCAAAGGTACATCTTATCACGCAGCACATGGCGACGTTTTCAGAGAAGCGCCCCAACACTAACTCAAGCTCTGCACACAGAGTGCGATGTGCACGTGTTCATGCACTTGACAGTTGGGCATGCAGAACAACGAATGGCCAGGCAAGCAACGCAGTTGCATGGAAACAGCCCTGCCCATCTCTGTGCTGCTTGGCTGATGCGCCCAGCTACACAGACTCGCTTACTGCCGGACGATCAACATATGCAGCAGTTGCAGGCACACAACACTGCAAACATGGGCGCACCTGGCTTGAGCTGTGCTGTGGCTTCTGGTGCTTGCAGCAGCTCCAGCACAACTGCCAGGCAGGCGTCCCTGCTGGAGGCGTCATGCACAGCAATGCCTGCAGGCAGGTCGCAGATGTGCAGAACATCAAACGTTGAGACATGTACCAACTGGGTACGGGCAACAGGTGTCAGCATGCTACGGCACAGTTTGTGCTCTTTGCTGTGGGTGTTCAAACACACAGTGCAAGGGAAATCCGTCCCCATTGAATCTGTACGGCATCTAACAGCCATGTCCTGCAAGCTTTCACACAGAGCACCTCTATAAACCTTTGCCTCACCTATTGCTTCCTTCTCCGCCTGCTCCAACCTGCCCTCTGCCATGAACTCTAGGACGCCAGCAGTGCCACACCTAGTGGTGCTGCCTGCCCGGTCTTGAGATGCTGCCACAACTCACAACACACCCGGCTCTGCGACAACACACAACACACCCTTGCTCACCCGTTGCATCTTTTTCCACCTGTTCCAAGCTGCCCTGCGCCATGAACGCCTGGAAGGCCAGCCATCGCCATCAAATCTGTGCGGCACCCATAGCCAAGTCCTGCAAGCTTTCACACCTGCCTCACCTGTTGCTTCGTTTTCCGCCTGCTCCAGGCTGCCCTCTGCCATGAACCATATGACGCCAGCAGTGCCACACCTAGGGGTGCTGCCTGCCCGGTCTTAAAGTGCTGCCACACCACACAGTACACACGGCATGTGCTGGACCCCTGCTCACCCGTTGCTTCCTTCTCTGCCTGCTCCAGGCTGCCCTGTGCCATGAACCATATGACGCCAGCAGTGCCACATCTAGGGGTGCTGCCTGCCCGGTCTTAAAGTGCTGCCACACCACACAGTACACACGGCATGCGCTGGACCCCTGCTCACCCGTTGCTTCCTTCTCTGCCTGCTCCAGGCTGCCCTGTGCCATGAACGCCTGGAAGGCCAGCTATCCCCATCAAATCTGTACCGCATCCAATAGCCATGTCCTGCAAGCTTTCACACCTGCCTCACCTATTGCTTCTAAGCTGCTGTGTGCCAAGAACCCTATGGCGCCAGCAGTGCCACACCAAGTGGTGCTGCCTGCCCCGTCTGAAGCTGCCGCAACACACCATACACGCAGCCATGCGCTGAACCCCTGCTCACCCGTTGCTTCCTTCTCGGCCTGTTCCAGGCTGCCCTGCGCCATGACCCAAATGACGCCAGCAGTGCCACAGCAGGGTGGCCTGCCTGCCCCGTCTCAAGCTGCTGCCACAACACACAGTGCACAAGGCTATGCGCTAAATAGGGTACTACACTAAAACCCCTGCTCACCTGTTGCTTCCTGCTCTGCCTGTTCCAGGCTGCCCTGCGCCATGAACGCTTGGAACGCCAGCAGCGCCATACCTAGCTAGCTATAGGGGTGCTGCCTGCCCAGTCTGGAGCTGCTGCCACAACACACACTATACCCGGCCATGCGCTGGACCCCTGCTCACCCGTTGCTTCCTTCTCCGCGTGTTCCAGGCTGCCCTGTGCCATGAACGCCTGGAAGGCCAGCAGCGCCACAGCAGGGTGGCCTGCCTGCTCCGTCTCCAACTGCCGCAGCGCCTCGCAGCACTTGAGGCAGGCGGCTGCGTCGCGCAGGTGCAGCAGGTGGCAGTAGCCCAGGCACAGCAGCACCTGCAGGATGCAAAGCGCGGGAGAGCGATGTGGACAAGGCAGCTGTTGATGTGTTTGCTCTACAAGGGGCGTTGGAGAGCAACCTATTTAGGTGGCAGCAGCCCAGGCACAGCAGCACCTGCAGGGTGGAGAAGAGGGGTGGGCAAGGCAGAACAGATCCATGATGTGCGTGTGGGGGCAGGGCGTACAACCTGTGCCTGCTTGCATGTGGGGTTGGTTGATATGGTGGACACCAACAGGTGTCTTGCCCCGCTTGTTGCATGAGCACTGATACAGACTTAACCCCTGTGCCTGCTTGCAGGAGCTGTGCCTGAAAAATAAAAAGCAGCATTACGTTCGTGTTGCAGCAGCCACCTAGGCTTCTAGCTGCAGCACTAGCCTGCCCTTGCACATTCATCTTTGATGCAGAGCTAGTTGCTGCCCTGCAATCGATATCGCTGACACTGCACACCAGCCCCTACGCAGCCCCTACGCAGCTGCCAGGTCATCGTGCTGCCTGCTGCCATCATCCCTGGCCAGACCTACAAATGTAGCACAGCCAAGCTGTTTGCATGCCAAGACACCACCGTACCTTGGCTTCTAGCTGCACCACTTTCTCCATGATGCCACCAGCAACAGCAGCAGTATCTGCCGCACCCTGCTGCCCATCCACCTACGTGGCAGAGCCCAGCTCAGCCCTGCAGTCCCTGGCCCTGCACACCAGCTCGTACGCAGCTGCCAGGTCATTGTGCTGCCTGCTGCCGTCACCCCTGGCCCGACCTACAATTGTACAGCAGCCAAGCTGTTTGTACGCCAAGACACCACCTTACCTTGGCTGTTCAGCTGCAGTACCATCTCCATGATGCCACCCACAGAAGCAGCAGCACCCACACCAGCCGCCTGCCCACTGCACAACCCAGCTCAACCCTGCAATCCCTGCCACTGCTTGCAGGCAGGTGCCCAATCAACGCCAGCCCCGCAACATAATCAACCAGGCAGCCACAGAAGTACTGTATAACGTCGCAACATTTTACCTTTGCCTCCAGCTGCACCACTTTCTCCATGATGCCACCCGCAACAGCAGCGGCATCTGCCGCACCCTGCTGCCCATCCACCTCCATGGCAGAACCCAGCTCAGCCCTGCAGTCCCTGGCCCTACACACCAGCTCGTACGCAGCTGCCAGGTCGGCTGCAATTGCTGCTGCTGCCTCCTGCTCCTGCTGCTCCACCATTGCCTTGACTGCCTGGCTGTGGATGGTCTTGGCGAGCCTGCAGGAACGCAGGAGGCGCAGGGACAGCGGATGTGGGTTACATATGAAGTAGCTGTGCCGGTTGAGAAGGCCACAGCAAGTGAGCAAACATGCCAGCTGTGTCTGTATGCAGGCTGCTGAGCTGCATGTAACATGCATACGTAACAGGCAGGCATGCATGGTGCGGCATAGCTGGCCGTGTGCTGAATATCTTGCCACAATGAGGTGCAACATGGCATACACGTAGAGGTGCTCTTGCAGGCGAGGCAGGGCAACTCACTGGTAGCACAGCCTGCTGCTGGTGTCTGCGCTGCCTGCCATATCCTCAGCTGCTGACCGGGCCCTGCTCAACGCCTGGCCTGCAAGGTCCTGCATGAACACGTGACACGTGAGTAGGCAGGCACAGGGCTGCTATGCTTGTCATGTGAGAACTCCCAACAGCTGTTCCAATATGCTTGCAGGTGCAACTAATGTGGCATGCAAGCAGCCAGGCAGAAGTCATGAGTCTGTAGTCAGCAGGGCTAGGTACTGTGTGCTTGCAGGAACAAAGCGCAGCCACAGGGTGCGCTGCCAGCGAGAACAGGTGTGCGGTTGCGCC
Organism: Tetradesmus lagerheimii; assembly: GCA_902809745.2. Lineage (NCBI taxonomy): Eukaryota > Viridiplantae > Chlorophyta > Chlorophyceae > Sphaeropleales > Scenedesmaceae > Tetradesmus > Tetradesmus lagerheimii. The sequence continues at coordinate 16,678 of CADDIJ020001699.1, read as the reverse complement.
ATTACGCAACACCGCCTCTTGCAGGACAGTGTCCTGCAAGCAGGTGCGCTCTCACCTGCTGCCCAAGGTTCCACGCTGCTACATAGCGCGCTGAGTGGACATCAAACACCATCAAGCAGCGCCTCTCAGCAGCACTTGCACCAGCCCATGCACTGCTGCCTGCAGCAGCGCTCTCCTGCTGCTGCAGGGCTGCTGCTTCTGGCGTGCAGGCTGCGTCGACCAGACGCGCTGCATGGGCGAGCAGCACCTCTGCTTGCTCCCACGACTCCAGTGCGGCCCATGCCTGATTTGCCTGCAAGCAGCATCAATTTCATGACAGCAAGCTTTCCACAAGTAAGCAGCATCATCGTTGCTCTCAGGCCTGTGCTCACGGCTGCTTGCAGGACAGCTTGATGGGGAGCAGGAACCACACACATATGCGCTTCATTCCTGCAGGCAGCGTGGTGGCTGTTCCCATGGTACCCACGTGGTGTTTCTCACGAACATACTTCAGGCCTACCTTGATGCAGAAGTCGATCAGCTGCAGCTGGTGCTGCTGGGACAGCTGCCCTGCCTGGTGCAGCACCAAGTACAGCTCACAAGCAAGATGCCTCATCCATGCCACTTGCACTGCGATGGTTGTGTCCTCACAGTGGCGGTTGTTGGTCACACCAACAGCAGTGTTCTGCAAGAGGCATGCAAGGAGTAGCTTGGTGCTGAGAAGGTGCAGGGGACGAAACACTGCTGCAGACTCAAGCCTGTTGGGCTGTAGTTGCAGGATGCCTACCCTGCTCAAGAATCAATAAGGTGCTGCATATACTGCTGATATTGCCTTGTGTTTTGATGTGTGCTCACCCACAAGCTGCAAGCAGCGCTCCAGAAGCTGCTGCACTGTTCAGGAGTTCTGTTGCTGCTGCTGCTGACGCACTGTTGCAGCTCGGCACAAGCTGATCGCAGCTTCACAACAGCTCCGGTAAGCTGCTGCCGCTCGTCATCCGCATCATTACCAGCGACGCCTAGGTGCTCTGCCCACCGCTTGACGTCTGCTACACAGATGTCTACCGCACTGCTCATCTCAAAATTACAGCACAATAGGCAGTCCGACTCCTGCGCAAGAGAGCGCACAAAACACGAACGTACTTTTAAGCGCGTGCAGCGTTTCATGTGCGCATCCACGTACCGTTTCATGTTTGTTGGTACACCGGTTTCGAAAACTAACAGCTATGACAGATGAAGGTTTCGTCAGGCTTTAGAAGATAGTCGTTTTGCAAGGCAATTATTCATGGTTGAATAACAACGTCGCTACGTTGTCATGTTCCTGAAGAGTTGGTTGGCACGCTGTGGCTGGCCCAGTGCCCATGCAGCAACCTGTCCCTGCTTCTGCACTCTAGCACCACGATCGTCCCTGTAAAACCATTCTGTTAATGTGCTGATATTAGTAGTCAACTCGAGTGTTTGGTGTCAGTACGCGACAAAAATGTCAGGTGCGATCAAGAACGTGCCTGGCTTGGTCCAGTGCTTTTGTGCACTTGGCCAAACATGAGCTGCGCTGTTGGGGCCGATGTACCAGCAGCTTATACCCTGTGGGGATGGGGCTTCTATGTCTCGACCTGACCAGCACCAGAGACTGCCAGCCCAGTGCATGGCATGGCAGCCAAACCGCTACAGTCATGACTGATGGTGATCACCAAGTGCTCAGCAAGCAACATGCCCTTGCATGTTCATCCTTGGCTTGATAGAAGCTGATCCCCTAGTGTGTATCCATGTTGCGGTCAAACACATGCAGGTCAGCGTTTTGGCTATGGCGATGGCAGCGGCGGCGGCGCATTTGTGACAGTAAACGCAACATCCACACTGCTGCTGGAGCAGGTGGCGTGCCAGATTGACAATGAGTTCAGCAAGTTCATCTGGAACTTCTGCAGCCCCAAGATGGCCCCCGGCATCATCAGGGCCCAACTCAGGCAGCGGCGACCCGGCACTGGCATTGCCCTGAGAATAACATACAAACCTTCAAGTCGCAGAATTGGCAACATCAGCTTGGGTGACTGCTACACAGCAGGCAGGAGTAAGCGTGAGCAGCAGGCCAAACTGGAGCATATCTGCAAGCATGCAGAGGAGCTGGAGCATGCACTGTGGGCCACATTCAGGTGAGCAGCAGCGCCCTGCGTTGCAGGGCACATACACACGACAACTAGCTCTCATGTGTGTCGGGTGCCACTGCGAGTTGACCTTGCACGTGCAGCGGCTCTCCACCGGCAAACGCTGCTGCTAACATGGCATGTCAATAGCTGTTGAAGCGCCCGCTCTTGTACGCATAGTCACATACATGTGTGCATGTGCTGCAGGGATTACTGCCCACAGCGGCCGGGAGCCTCAACGCCTGCTGCAGCAGCAGATGCAGAAGCAGGCAGTGCCGCAGCAGCACATGCACCACAAGCAGCAGCAGGTCCACCTGCACCAGCAGCCGCTGCCAGGGATGCCGCAGCAACCTCAGCAGCTGCAGCATTCACTGCGGCACCAGCAGTTGCGCCGTCCGGTGCCGGCACATACGCAGGAGCAGCAAAGGCGGCAGCCGCTGCAGCAAAGGAGCAGGCACGCCTAGAGCTGGCAGCTAAGGAGCTGCAGGACTTCTTGGATAACTATGACTGCGATGACGCGCACCCGACGGGGCCCGACAGTGCTGCAGGAGCGGACCAGGGTGTGGTTGTAAGTGGCCCAGCAGCTGGAGCAGGTTCAGTTGCAGCAGCAATCTGCATAGGATTGCAGGCGTCACATGTCCAGGTTGGCAGTTGCCCCCCAAGGCACAAACGAAAGCACAGCCAGTAGACGGGCGAGTCAGGGATGGATCTGGTGGTCTACTGCACAGCAGCTGCATGGCTTTATGGCCTGTCATACATGGACCGTGCTCTCAATGGCTGCAGGTGTGGATGTGTTGCGCACAGTGACCAGAGGTGTGGTGTTACAAAGACGATGTTGAACTTCACAGGTTGCCGCTTTCAAGGCTTGAGTGACCGTCAGTGACGCACTGTTATTGTCATCATCATCAAATTACCAAATCAAGCCATAGCATCAACGCCATCGGCCAGTGACGCACTGTTATTTGTCATGTTGTGCAATGTCAGCGAACCTGAAATGCGTCCGTCTGCCAGGTGCCGTGCACCTGCGGTGTAATTGTAGCCAATACCTGTATTGTGAGTTGTTAAAGCCCGGTGGGTGCAGCTGGGAGGTTGTATATATAGTTGTGTCAGACAGCTGCGTGCTTTGTTGACCGACGCTTACAGTTCATGCTGTGCTTCAATTTTATTCTGTGCCTCCCGTGTGCAGTGCGGCGGCCACCAAGCCTCGTGAATGGATTGGGGTGTTCAACAATCATTGTGGCTTGCGGATATGCACCCGAAGAACAGATTGTTCTTGTGGAGATCTTCCCCTCTCCACCTGTGACCCACTAGGCTAGGGTTTCTTTGTCAAGTTATCAAGATGCTGTTGCACTTGCTTGCTACACCATAAAGCTTTTCAGCCCCGAGCCTATGTGAGATAGCTTTGCAGCATACAGGCATTGGAGCCTCCAATGATTGCCAATCCTGGCAGGACACCAGACTCTGGTGCGGCGCAAAAATCATGACAGCAACGGGCCAGGATACGATCATGATGAAGCGTCACATGTTACACGCTATCTTACTCACTACGGTGCGAAGCACCATCCACGACTATGGTGTAGCAAGGGGTGAGCGGCAGCAGCTGCAAACCAACACGCTTGCCAGGGTTCCACACCTCACACATCCGATGCAGGCTGCAGCCGGCTGCGGCGCCGCTGCTGAGGCTTGCTTGTTGGCATGCGTGCTGCAAGCCCGTCACAGCTGTAAAGCTACACCAACAACCACGGGGAGAACACATTCCCTGGCCATAAGTCAACACCGTAGAATGCAAGTCGCGATGCCTCTGCCATGCATGGCCTCATACATCCGTTCTTCCACTTAGTTGCACGCGTTGCAAAGTGGCTGCGCACCTGTCATCCATCTCCAAATGCTTAGATACACTACAATTCACCGAAAATAGAGAGAATAATCAGTCTGCTTTCCGCCTCCCCAGTGGGTGAGGCGCGGTTGCCGATGCCGAAAGGTATGGCTTACAAGGATTGATTATTATTATTATTATACACTACAATTCAGGCAGTCCTGCGCACCTCCCCTGGATCCTAGGAAGCGCATCACAGCGCTGGTGCATACCAAACTCTTCATGCACCAACACACAGGGCCAAGCCAAAGAAAGTATTGATACTGGCCCTTCTGGGAAGGCGCATGTCTTGCTGGTTTTGGAACAGTTTCCAAATCATGCTTCTGCCGCTATAGTGCCCACCTCACTCATGCAAAGCAGCACAGAGCACGACCCTACAAGACTCACCCGCAACGCACATGCATCCAGTCGGTACTAAATCTCAAAACTGCAGCAGCGTCTAACCAGGGTCTAGGCAAAGCCTGAATTGAACGGTGCCGCATTGTACTGCTGTGGTGGGCCCTGCTGGAAGCCGCCAGGTGGCCCCTGGTTGGGGGCACCCCCGTTCCAATTGCCACCACCACCACCCTGCATGCCTGCAGGTAGCACACCAGGAGCAGCAGCATCGCAAACATGAACAGCATGAGTCAGCAGGTACTAAGCGTGATTTGCGACAATGACCGCATCTTGTGCATAGCAAACATGGTGGTCAGAGGCTCTGGACATGCGCAGGGCAGTGACTGCAATACTGCCTCAGCAACCGAAGCAGCACGCAGACTCACCGCCGCCACCGCCGCCATTCCAGCCGCCTTGCTGCTGCGGGTTGCCGTACTGCTGCTGCTGCGGCTGCTGCTGGTAGCCACCTCCGCCACCTCCGTTCCAGTTGCTGCCACCATCCCCACCACCACCGCCAGCGTTGTAACCACCACCCCCGGCAGGCGGCCCTCCATAACCACCACCACCACCAGCACCACCATTGTTCCAGTTACCTCCTCCCCCACCGCCACCCCCATACGGTGATGCTCCAATCCCTTGCTGCTGCTGCTGTGGTGCACCCCCATAGCCACCCCCATACCCCCCACCATACTGCCCCCCAGGCCCACCCATCGCATTGCCACCCCCCATGCCCATAGCGTTGCCCCCTGCCCTGCCCCCTGCTGCTGCTGGCTGTGCTGTGAAGATGGGCTGGCCTGCTTCGAGCTTGCCGATGAGTTCAAGCAGCTGCCGGCCTTCTGCAACATAGTCAACGTCAGCCAACTTGGAGATGGAGATCTGGCAGCAGCAGCAGCAGCAGAGCACGGACGCGGCAGCAGTAGTCAGAACAAGCAACTAGCACCTATCTAGGATGGTGAGGGCAGCTGCCGGCCCTCTGCCACGTAGTCAACGTCAGCCAACCTGGAGATGGAGATCTGGCAGCAGCAGCAGCAGAGCACGGACGCGGCAGGAGCAGTCAGAACAAGCAACTAGCACATATCTTCTGATGGTGAGGGCAGCTGCCGGCCTTCTGCCACATAGTCAACGTCAGCCAACTTGCGAGATAGAGATCTGGCAGCAGCGGCAGCAGCAGTAGCAGAACAGTACACCACCACTTAGCAGAGCAAAATGCAGCATGATGTTGTCTGGCACAGCAGACCCACAGCGACATGTTTCCTAATGACTGCACAAATGCCTGCACGCCCATGCAACACCTGCCAGCATCGTACTGCCGATAACTCCCGTTGCAAGATCCCAGCAACAGCAGCGTGGTCACCCCAAGCCTCTGCGTGCCTCACCTTGCGGCGTGTCTCATCGTTGTAGGTGTCCTGGAAGCACTTGAGCTTGAAGCTGTACACCTGCACAAACGCAGAAGACGTCCCGAGCCCAAGATACAGACATACATCAGTACAAGGCAAACACAAGAGACAAAGCGAGACGCCGCCCAACAGGCAGCAGAGGTTTCAGGCACACACAGCAGCAGGCGCAAATCAGCACGCCAGCAGACACAAGGGTGCCCCCTCCCCTCTCCTTACCATCATAGCACATCACAACCACGCCAGCAGCACCAGCATGAAATGATTGCACTGTCCATCACCGCGTTCATGCGCTACTGCACCGTTGTCTCGCATGCCGCATCCCCTTTACCCACACAGCATCACAACGTTGCGCCACATGCTGATACAGCAACGCACACAACTGAACATGAACCATGTACATACACAACTTACCGCGTTCCTGCGCTGCTGCACCATCGTTTTGCATGCCGCATCTCTGATGGCCTGCACACCCTCTACCCACACAGCCATCTACAACTCACCGCGTTCATGCGCTGCTGCACCATCGCCTCGTATGCCGCCTCCCCCATGGCCTGCGGGTCTGCAAACTCCTCAGCCTTGCGGCCCATGATGGCCTCGCCAGTGTCGCCAAACGCGGTCAGGTTCTGCTGCCCCGTGTGGTCCATGCACTGCAATGGAGTATTATCCACATGTAGCATTCATCAGAAACAGCAGCACATTTATCGCTACGCAGGTGCAATTTGCAGCCACGAAAAACTGAAGCCGCTGTGACGTTGCAAACACATGGACAGGATATGGTCGCCACACGTGCGGATGGTTGCGGCGCACATGCAACAGCGGCACACGGAGTATGATTGGCTCTGCAGCATGCAGCACAGCAGTATGCGACAGCAGCCTGCCATGCGCACTCACCACCACATTCAACAGGTAGCGGTACGCTGGCTGCTCCACTGTGGTGCTGCACGTCTCACAGAACCTGCAGGAAGAAACGCAACATCAGCAGCAACAGCAAGCGACATCTGGCTGCTGGCCGGCTGTTTGCATGATAGTGAGAGCAGGAAGACAGGAAGCTGCACTGGCACACACAGACACAGAGACCTGCGGACACCGGTAACGCCACTGCTGCTGCATCCACACAACAGCTGCCTCCAGGCCCCGCAGCTCAAGCCACGTCTACAACAATCCCACCAGCCGATGCTGCATCTGCTGTTGCTGCTGGACCACCACACACCAGCTGCCTCCTGGCAACGCAGCTCAAGCAACGCCTGCAACAATCCCACCAGCCGATTGCATCTGCTGCTGTTGCTGCTGGGCCACCACACACCAGCTGCCTCCTGGCAACGCAAATCAAGCGACGTCTATAACAATCCCACCAGCCAGTGCTGCATCTGCTGCTGCATCTGCTGCTGCTGGGGGCCACCGCTCACCAGCTGCCCTCCTGTCCCTGCAGCTTCTTCTGGCACAGCCGCCCGTTGCGCTCCCGCGTGCAGGAGGGGTACACCAGCGGCCTGTCACCGTTGTTGACCTGCGTCAGCGTGGCAACAACCTGCACCAGCAGCAGCAACAGCAGCAGCAAGGGGAGAAGCACAGGCTTGTCGGCGTACTGTGGCAAGGATGGCACCAGCAAAATTGCTAGACATGGTAATGCATGCCAGCAGCATCGTGCGCTGAGCATCTGCTCCACAAATGCTGCCGATTGTGCCGTTGCAAGAACCCAGCAGGCCGGCAGCATCCTAACATTCAGCTGCTCAACCGCCACATACACTGCTCCCCTGCGCAAATCTGCGCCCGCGGTCTGGATCGCGTCACATGCACTGCCACGCAGCACGACAGAGCGCACAGTGCCACATACAAAGGATTTGACACTCACCGCCACCCAGGCTGCCTCTCCGTGCATGCCGAGGTCTTCATCAGGATCTGGCCCAGCATCACACATACTGCCAAGTGCCCAAACCGAGGACAGGACAGAAAAACATGATTCAAACCACAACATGTAATAGACATCACTCACCGCTACCCATGCCGCCTCTCCGTGCATGCCCAGATCCTTGTCCAAGATCTGGCCCAGCATCACGCGCCTGTCCTGCCTGCCTTGACAAAAACAACACCGAGACACAAATCTGAACTATAACATGTGACACTCACCGCCACCCATGCTGCCTCTTCGTGCATGCCAAGATCTTTATCCAAGATCTGGCCCAGCGTCACACATACTGCTCAGTGCCCTGACAATAAACAAGATAAAAACACACAACATGCAACAATAACGCTTGACACTCACCGCCACCTACGCTGCCTCCCCATGCATGCCGAGATCTTCATCGAGGGTCTGGCCCAGCGCACTCATACTGCCGAGTGCCATCACCAGTAACTACACAGAAACACACAATTTCAACAACAGCATGTGACACTCACCGCCACCCAAGCTGCCTCTCCATGCATGCCGAGATCTTCATCCAAGATCTGGCCCAACGTCATACACAGTGCCCTGACAATGAACAAGACCAAAACACAAGTTCGCACCATAACATGTGACACTCACCGCCACCCACGCTGCTCTCCATGCATGCCCAGGTCCTCATTCAGGCTCTGGCACAGTGTCATACATGCTGCACAGTGCCCTGACAAAAGACAAGACAGAAACACCAGCCTGAGCCATACCGGTTTGACACTCACCGCTACCCATGCTGCCTCGCCATGCATGCCCAGGGTCCTCATCCAGGATCTCGCCCAGCGTCACACATACTGCCGAGTGCCCGGCCGAGGACAAGACAGAAACACACGATTCAACCAAACACATGTGACACTCACCGCTACCCATGCTGCCTCTCCATGCATGCCGAGATCTTCGTCCAGGATCTGGCCCAGCGTCACGCGCCTGTCCTGCCTGCCGCCGCCACCAGCGCCGCCCTGAGCAGACAGCGCAGACACCTGCATGCCTGCGCCGCCACCACGGTCGTACCTGCGGACAGTGCAGACATGGCAGCGCATGTAACATAATCACTCTGCCAACGAGCGCTTATGCAATGCAAGCCGCCAAAAAGCATTTGGGTGCCACTGCCACAGCTCCTGGTGCCACTGCCACAGCTCCTGGTAATGCTCAGGCATGAACCCAGGCACAATACTTCTCAGGCCTCAGCCACACGCACGTTGATGATATTGAAATGACTTCAAAAGCGCTCAAGCTCACCATGTGCGCAGTGCGCCTGTCTCTGGCCTGTCCACGGGGTCAACCAGCACAGTGCTGCTGTTGAGTGTGCTCAGGCTGCGGCCGTTGAAGTCGCCCACGCGTGCGTTCTTGACCGCCAGCACTGGGTGCTGCGCTGCGCCCACCATCTGCTCCAGCTGGTCTCCGGGGATGGAAGTGTACTTGTCCCACAACGTGAGCTGCGAGGGAGCACAGACAGAAGCAAACAAATGAGTACACGGAGATGAAAGCCCATTGACCCCAGCTGGTCCCCGGGGATGGAGGTGTACTTGCCCCACAGAGTGAGCTGCATGAAAGTACAGCAGCAGACAGAAGCACACAAGTAAGTGGTGGTAGGTACACGGACATGCAAGCTCAGAGACCCCAGCTGGTCTCTTGCAATGGTCCCCGGGGATGGAGGTGTACTTGTCCCACAGCGTGAGTTGCGAGGCAGCACAGCAGCAGGCGCAAGCAATGAATAATCAAAGGTTGTGTATACAGTAATGTACGAGCATCTGCTCCAGCTGGTCCCCGGGGATGGAGGTGTACTTATCCCACAGCGTGAGCTGCATGACAGCGCTGCAGCAGAAAGCAGCATACACGTCAATTGTATTGGGTACACGGCAGTGGCAGCCCAGCTGGCCTCTTGCATTGGTCTCCGGGGATGGAGGTGTACTTGTCCCACAGCGTGAGCTGCATAGCAGCATAGACAGGAGCATACAAAAGAGTTGTGGTGAGATGCAAGCCCGTCGACCGCAACTGCAATGGTCTCCGGGGATGGAGGTGTACTTATCCCACAGCGTGAGCTGCGAGGCAGCATAGACAGGAGCATACAAAAGAGTTGTGGTGAGATGCAAGCCCGTCGACCCCAACTGCAATGGTCTCCGGGGATGGAGGTGTACTTATCCCACAGCGTGAGCTGCGAGGCAGCACAGCAGCAGACAGAAGCATTAGAACTATACAGGTTAGGTATACACAATTGTGCGCCCACCATCTGCTCCAGCTGGTCCCCGGGGATGGAGGTGTACTTGTCCCACAGCGTGAGCTGCATGGAAATAAAGCAGCAGGCGCAAGCATTGAAGACAAATAAGGTGTGTATACAGTAATGTGCGCCAATCTGCTCCAGCTGGTCTCCTGGGATGGAGGTGTACTTGTCCCACAGCGTGAGCTGCATGACAGCACACCAGACAGAAGCATTAGAACTTCACAGGTTGGGTACAAATTAGTGTGCGGGCATCTGCTCCAGCTGGTCTCCTGGGATGGAGGTGTACTTGTCCCACAGAGTGAGCTGCACGGCATTAGAGCAGCACGCAACAGCATGAACAGGTTGTGGTGAGTACACAAGTGGTGAGTACACGGACATGCAAGCCCGTTGACCCAGCTGGTCTCCTAATTTGGTCTCCAGGGATGGAGGTGTACTTGTCCCACAGAGTGAGCTGCACGGCAGCACAGCAGCAGGCACAAGCAACTGAAAACCACAGTTGAGGTAAACAGTGGTGTGGTGGCATTGAAAACACATTGGTTGTGTATACAGTAATGTGCGCCAATCTGCTCCAGCTGGTCTCCTGGGACGGAGGTGTACTTGTCCCACAGAGTGAGCTGCACGACAGACAGGAGCATACAGAAGCATTAGAATTACACAGGTTGGGTACAAATTAGTGTGCGGGCATCTGCTCCAGCTGGTCTCTGGAGATGGAGGTGTACTTGTCCCACAACGTGAGCTGCACGGCAGCACAGCAGCAGACAGTAGCATACAAGTCAGTTGAGGTGAGTACACAGCAGCGTAAGCCCGTTGACCCCAGCTGGTCTCCAGGGATGGAGGTGTACTTGTCCCAAAGAGTGAGCTGCATGGCAGCACGGCAGCAGACAGGACATACAAGAAAGTTGTGGTGAGTGCACGGAGATGGAAGCCCGTTGACCCCAGCTGGTCCCCGGGGATGGAGGTGTACTTGTCCCACAGCGTGAGCTGCATGGCAGCACAGCAGCAGACGAAAGCATTCAGGTCATTTGTGGGGAGTACACAGCAGTGTCAGCCAATTGACCCCAACTGGTTTCTTAGTATGGTCTTGTTTACTGGCCGGAGGTGTACATGTTGCTGTGAGCTGCACAGCATCATAGCAGCAGACAAAAGCATTGAACACACGCAGGTTCACAACAGTTTCACAACAGGTTCCCAGCAACCGCAGGGGTCCTGACACAACACATGTACAGCATCCCCACCCTCACCTCCACACTGCAGCCGCTGTCATCGCGCAGCACCAGACTGCGCTTGCGCGTCTCGCTGCCGTCCTTGCGGTTGATGAGCCCCCACGCGCTCACGCTGTCCACCACGCCTATTACGTCCACCGTCTGCCCCGCCTCGATGCTGTTCAGCTCAGCAAGCTTCTTGAACTGTGAGACCGGGACAACAACACAAGGGCAGGTCATGTTGGTGGCAAACAGCAGAGCAGGAAAGCAATTGATGTAGAACAAACCGCACAAAAGGATGCCACCACTGCCAGCGTGCCGCAGCTGTCCTGCAACCTTGGCTGCTACAATGCACTTGAAGATGCTGACATACAATGCACGTGAAATGACGATTCGTGATCATCATGGCAGCTACATGTGCATTGCACAACCTGTCGACGGGGGGGGGGCACAGCTTGTAGCCTCACTCACGTTGAACATGATGCGTGGGATGGCCGCCACGTCCGGGTCGTGGTCGTCCACTGCCGCCAGCGTGCTGCCCCTGTCCAAGTAGATCTCAAACTCATGCGGTGTGGTGTTGAACTTGGGGTTGCGCGGCTTGAGGCTGGCCTTGCTGATGGTGACAACGCGCCCCACCTGCACATGAGTACCAGCAGCAGCAGCAGCAGCAGTTGCTCTCCTTGAGACAAGAGTGTGTCATGCAATAACCTCCATCTACTGCTGCAAAGGGCACAGCAACAGCATGGCTTGTGCCTACAGCAAAGCGCTGAACTTGATAAACATGGATGCAACAGTCACTACAAATCACCTGACGTGACCACCAACTCATGTGTCTGACCAGGATCATGCCCTGACACTGGTCGATACATACTGTCGTGCATCGCAACTTTCTCAATCTATGCAAGTCAGCCACTTGCCGTCATTCAACACCAGCCACACATCTCAAGCCATACACAGTCTGACCAGGATCATGCCTTGGAACTGGCCAATCCAGTTCTGTTGCACATCAAAGTTGTCTCAATCTATGCGAGTCAGCCGCAGCCGTTGTTCGACACCAGCCACTCGTTTCCAGTCATACAAAGTCAAAACACGGGTTCATGAGCATGACCTCTGCCCACAGAGTGCCCAGGTCCTGTTTAGCAGCAAAACCAAACCAACCCACAAAGAAGCAGTACAGCTGTCTGCTGGCCCTCACCTGGATCATGTCCTGGAACTGGTCCACCTGGTCGTTCCATGTTGTCGCGCAAATCAGCAACACCCCAAGTCATACAAAGCCAACCACGGGTTCCTGAACATGACCTCTGCTACCAGAGCGCCCATATCCTGTGAGCAGCAAACCAAACCAAACCACACAAACAGTACAGCTGTCTGTGCAATGTCTGCTGCCCCCCACCTGGATCATGTCCTGGAACTGGTCCACCTGGTCGTTCCATGCTGTCGCGCGAATCTCCCCACCGGCCTTGTCCACAAGGTCAAAGCTCATCAGCTTGCCCTCACTGCGAGGGTTGGACCACCTGTGGTCATAAAGACAGGCAGCATCACCAGACACTTCCCATGATACGCGGCCCACAAGGTCTGCAAATCAACATGCAGCGGACGCTAGCTAGCTTGTGCTCAACTGGAGGATGCATTGCAACAGGCACAGGTCAGCAACCGGGCACCTAGGCAACTTGGCGCGTGGGAGCTACCCACAGGAAGCGCCACTTGTCCTGCCAGAAAATGTATGATGCATTGATTCGTGTGCTGCACAAACCAGCAGGATTGTTGTAAGCGGTGAGAGAGCAAGTCACGCCGTCACAAGCATTCAAACCGAGGTGTGTGCAAAAGCAAGCGGCTCATGCAGCTGCGCCCACCTGCGCACGTCTCCCTTCTGCGTCACGCGCGCCTTGATGGTCCAGCGCGCCAGGTAGGGGTTGAGCCCGCTGATGGGCACAATGCGGTGCGGCTCGTTGCTCTGCAGCGGAACATTGCACGATGCACGGTGTTCAGTGCAAGCATAGACAGCCAGGTAGGGGTTGTGCCGGGATAATGGCCACAATGCCGGGCTGACAGGCAAGCAGGTGCTGCTGCGCTGCTACTGCTGCTGCTGCAGGAGCCACTGTATGCCCAACCACACAACAACAGGCATGGCAAGTGCGACTCAATCCCAATGGATGCCACTGCCACTAGTACTGCACATGCTGCTGCCGCTGCTGCTGGCGGTGCTGCTGTCGCTGCTGTTGCCACTAGCTGCCACACTGGCTCACCCACCTGTGTCACAGGCCCATGGCCACCACCCATGCCATACTGCGGCCCAGCAGGCGCCCCGCCATACATGCCACCACCGCCACCGCCACCACCACCAGGGGGCCTGTACGGCTGCTGCTGCTGCTGCTGAGCTGGCGGGCCGCCATACATGCCGCCCGGCCCACCATTCTGCTGCTGCTGCTGCGGTGGCCCACCATACATGTTTCCTGCAGGCTGCGGCGGTGCACCGTACATGCCGCCTGGGCCTGGCGGTGGCCCGCCGTTCTGCTGCTGCATGGGAGGTGCACCGTAGCCGCCTGCTGCTGCTGCTGGTCCTGCAGGAGCGCCGCCCATGGGGGCAGCCGGCAGTGCTTCGTCTGGCACGTTCACTGGGTTGCCGACCTGCTCTGGGTAGTTTCCTAGTACCTTGAGGTTCAGGAAGATCAGCAGCCTGCGAGCAGCAGCAACAAGGGGCAGCAGGCGCTGTGTTACAATGTCCTGCAAAGCCGTTGAGATCAAAGAATCCGCCACATGGGTACAACTGCCATTGGGTGCTGGATGAATGGTGATGCACCTTCACAGAAGCATCTGTCCTCCGCATTGGTGCACAGCCGAGGTGCGATGGGTGATTGCTATACGCACTACATCACAAGGAGCGCGAAGGGGACAGCAGGCAGCGTTGGACACACCCGATGTAATTCGCACGCTGCTGTCCTGCTACTCTCTGCTGTGCTGCTGCTGCTGCTGCTCACGAATGGATGTTGCTGCTCCCATGAGAATCCTAATCGAGTGGAAACAGGGCCACAGCTGCTGTACACTTGCGCATACAAACAGCATACTGCATACAGCAGAAGCAATGCTAGCAATCACGTGCTAGCACTGCACACACCACAGTAGCCAGCTGTTGTGCAAGCACCACTTACTTCTTGTTTGCTGCGTTCGTTGCCTGCAGCTTCTTGTTGCCCACAAGCTCCATCACCTCCAAGATAGACCCCTTCACAATGTGCCCCTGCTCCACCAAGTCCTTCAGCTGCGTGGCCAGCAGTGCCGTGCACTTGTACACCCCATCACTGACTGTGACCTTTGTGCGTTTTGGGCCTGTGCCATCCTTGGGGGTGATGTGCTGCACGTCTGCGAAAGCGGAAGGGCACCAGGCACAGCAGCATGGATGGGTGCTCTAGCTCATCAGGGGCAGCATGGAGGTCCGGCAACATGTTGATCGGAGCTGAAACTATACTTACCAAGAACTTGAACAATGATTGGCGTGCCTGAGAAGTTCTCCGCTGAGAGCGCATGAGGCAGCACGCCCTGCGTGAGAGGGGGTACTGCCATTTCCCTAAGACGCTAGGTAACTATTGGTGTGCTGTGTTTACTATATTTGTCCAGCTTGCAGAGACGAAAACGTAGCGGAGTGGGTTGCGTCGGTCCAACTCACAACAGCGTGTCCGATGCGTCCAGTATTGTGCTCGTATGCTTAAGATTTCAAATCGTAAGTAGTTTTGTGTCGGATGCTGTGCGCTGCGACCCGGATATGCGTAAGCCGCTCTGCTTGTTATTCTGTCATGTCATGTGCTGCGTCGTGCTGTGCAGGGATGGTGTTGCAGGGGTGGTTCGTTCCAAATTTCACTTTTCATTTCATTAAATTTCATTTCATATTTCATTTCAAATTTCACGCGCCGGTAGGCCCCACTGCAAGGAGTGAAATGACTGCAAAACGGGCGTTTAGACCCGCAAAACAGCAGCTGCTCGCGTCGTAAGCAATCACGGGTTAATATGTTGCCACATTATACCTCTGGAGTGGGGCTAAACAGTCCAATCGGAGCCCAGCACACACTCTTGTCCTGCTCAGCTTGTCCACTGCTAGCCTGCAGCACGTCCTGCCCAGCCTGGCAGGATGGGGGGTCTCAAGAAACATCAGAACCATGCTACCACACTGCAGCTGCATACCACTCAGATCAAAACCAGCACAAAGTAATTCAGACCATCAACAACCCCCAGTTGCATCAAGATACACAAAGCTACCATTGCCGCAGCTGGGTAGCATCTGTCACATCCGCCCACATGGCCAGTCTGCTGTGTTACGGCTGCTCCTGCTGCTGCTGCTGCTCCTGCTGCTCCTTTTGTTTTTTGCTAGACGGGGCATCTACGGCGCCGAGAGCATGCCGGGAACGCGCCAGGCCAATGCGGGCAGGGCCAGCAGTTTGAATTTGCCCTCCCGGGCCCGCTTGCTGCTGCTGCTGCTGCTCAGACATGTTTCAGTCGTTTCACTTTTCCGTTTCAAATTTCATTTCACATTTCAGTGAAATTTCACTCACAGGGGTCCCAAAACCTGAAATGACCCATCCCTGTGGTGTTGTGCTGGGCCCACGGCCTGGGATCTTCTTCTTTTGTCCACTGCGGCATCAGCACCTAGTCATGCACGTGATGATAGCCAGCATATGCACGTCTGTGGTAGCCTGCCAGGCTGGCAGCTACTTGGCAAGACTCCTCAGGACGGGCCGTCCGGGACATGTGATTATGTGAGCCCAAGCTGCTGAGCTCCACAGACAGACTGCCAATTATACCGCCATAGAATATACATCAATGCCTTTGACAAGAGAGGTTTACACGCCTGCCACGCGTGTGCACACACAGTTCACAAGTTGAATCTGCCGCAGACTCGGGTCGGAATCGGATTCCGGCAATGATTGCCGGGCAGATGGATGCCTGACCCACATCACGTCCGACCTGCAACTTGCCCTTGACACAAAGTGAACTTGTGGTTACCTCATCCAACAAAGCCACTTGTCTGGTTTTCCATCATGGAATAGTTTTGCTCCAGCACAAGTGTCACCCAGTGGGCCAGGCGCCCTTCAGCCCAGGCTGGGCCAGCCGCTGGCAGTGCTGCAGTGCAACGTCAAAGCATCAACCACCTGCAGACACAGAGGACCCACTGTGGTCTAATAATAATCAATCCTTGTAAGCCATACCTTTCGGCATCGGCAACTGCGCCTCACCCACTGGGGAGGCGGAAAGCAGGCTGATTATTCTCTCTATTTTCGGTGTCAGGTAGACCACCCAGACCCTTACACCCCTTACTAGGCAGCATGTGGGAATCACCCCATACGGTGGACTGCATACCTAGCAGGGCCGGTGTGTATATAGCCAGCAATCGACGGAGTCCTGCGGAGAGTCGCGAGGACATTAGCAGCATCCTTCCTTCGGCTTTCGCCGACTGTATCCCTGAGTCCAGGGACATACTGCTTAGGCTCAGAATCGAACCTGCAACCGTTCGGCCACTGTTCGTCCGTCATCACCACTGCGCCACGTGTTTAACGTCCCGCCGGACCCACTG
>CADDIJ020001698.1:0-45053 GCA_902809745.2 Tetradesmus lagerheimii | reverse complement strand
CCATGAAACAGGATACACCCATGAAACATGATACACCCACGAAACATGATACACCCATGAAACAGGATACACCCATGAAACATGATACACCCATGAAACAGGATACGACCTGCAAGAAACGCAGAAGCAGCGTGCAGACATTGCAACCAATCACGCAAGGCACATGCACGAGCTATGCTGATGCAGTGGCCAGGCTCTTTGCACGCGCATCATCGCCATCCTGTTGTTTACACCTGTCATGATCCCTCAGAGCAGCAACACACCAAGTGGCTACAGCAACCACATTGGTCAGCTGATGAATGTGCACGGCATGGCATGCCACATGCAAGTTGCCCAATGTTAGCTGCCGCCCATGTGTTGCGCAACCACTGACGTAACCGATTTGTTCCAGCATCTGATTGGCTCCAGGTGTCGCAGTTCTCACTGCATACTTGCTACACATCATGCATCACAGCAAGTCACATGGCATGCTGGTCAAAGTGACAGCCGTTGCACCTCACCTTGCCCAGCCCCCTCCTCAGACCACGGCTGGACTGTATCTTGTCCTTCGCCTTGTGTGCTGCTTTCTTGCCCATGTCGACCACATGCTGTTGCTTCTTAGACAGCTCGATGCGCCCACTTTGCAGCTGGTGTGCCACCTTTGCACCGACTTCCGTCCCATGGGGCCGGTCTGGTGCGTCAGGCTCCTTCCTGTGCCGCTTGCTGACTTGGGCTTCCACCAGACCTGAGCCTACTTCAGGAGGCAGCAGCGGCTGCGTCTCATAGCCTAGTACGCCCTGCTGCCACTGCGGGCGCAGACAACAGGGTGTGGAAAGTAAAGGATCAGAGTCCCCGTGCGGCACAAATTTGGCCAGCTGTAGGCGATGAGGAACCTACAAGGTGAAAGTCGGCTAGTGGATGGCTGCTGAAACTGCTCCCACTGCAACACAATTATGGCTAGTAAGACACCGTGACAGTGCGCCTGCTGTGCTGTCAAAGTTGATACCAACAATACATGCAGATTACGTACAGGTGATGCACCCCAAAGCTGGTGCCACTGGAGTGAGTCAGCACTTGGTGCCTACCTGCTTGCGAGTGTGCCACAGTATCGCAGCTGCTGCCAGCACTCCTCCCAGCAGCAGGAACAGCCCAGTGCGCACAAACAGGGCGCCCAGCAGCCACACCACCATCAGGTTGTGAGGGGGGTAGTTCCAGGCGTAGAGGTACAGGAGGGCCTCACGAGTGGGGAGCCCGCACAGCAGCACTGACTTGATGCGCAGGACTGCAGGAACAGCGGCAGAAGCAGCAGCAGTCGTTGTCGCAGCAGCAGCAGCAGAGACCAGCTTGTTCCTTACGCCGCAGTGATTCTAAACATGCTGTGAGGTGACAAGTTGACATTGAAAGGAGCACCTCAGGCATGAAGCAAATCGAAACACCATGTGTGTGCAGGCAACACACAGCACGTTAATCCATTGCCAGGGACTCTGCTGCCGTGGTCGCTGGAGCTGCTCCTAGCCGCCAGCAGGCAGAACAGGCTGCGGCAATATCATTTTCACACACTCCTCACCGTTTGCTGCCGTGGTTCTGATGCTCAGGTTGCTTCCACCAGTGGGCACAAGCTGCACACACACACAGTAAACACGCAGTCAGCACAAGCAGCCAGCACGTGAGATCTCCACAGGTGCAGAACGGTCTGTTGACAACCGACCAAGAACTGATCAGCATTTGTGCTCAATGAGTGGCCACTAGGCATTCAACGGCCGACTTATTTGCCCAACAGCGGCTGCAGGCTCTGGTTCGGACACCACTGATTACTGGTGGTGCGGGAGCGGCTTTTCCCTTGTGTTGGGTTGCTCTCGCTAGAAACACGGTGAATGATGATGATGATGGCTGCCGGCTCCAGACGGGTTGTGCCTCACGTGCTGCATCAGTGGCTCCGCCAACCCTGACCGCCCCTGTTCAGCCATCCAGCCACGCACCACCCCACCAACAGCCGCACCCCGCTCAGCGCGTCCCATTGTCGCCACAGCAGAAGAGTGCAGGTTGAGCGTGTGGAGGGTGAAGACAAAGGCAGAGGCCAGCTGCATGATGGTATGAGGCAAGCTGCTGCCTGATGTGGGCGCTGCTGACAGCTGCAGCTGCACACTGCCAACACTGATCTTGGCACCTGATGAGTCACGGTCTGGGCTGCAAACAGCAATAAGACACATACACACAGTCACGCGTCAGGGGCCCATACATACTGTATGCATTGAAGCCTTGCCAGGCGTGCGCTTGTTGCTGTGATGGCGCAGTCTGCTGGCATTATAGCAACGTGGAAGACCAGTTTCTTTTGCTGCTATGGCTTGATTTGGTAATTTTATGATGATGATGGAAGACCTGTTGACGTGGGAAACATGCACATCAACAGACAGGCTCAAGCATGAGGTCACATTATCACAAAAACAGGCTAGACATGATGTACTGCCAGTGCCATGTCGGCCCCACATGAACAGCAGCAGGGACTTGTTGTACTGCCTGACCAGCAGCGGCAGCAGCCCATGCAGCCTGAGCATGCAGCAGCCCACTGTCCTCTCCCCGTTGTGAAGGACCAGTGCCACCAGGCCTTGCGTGTCATACACAGAAAGCAGAACCTGGACAAACAGCAGGAGAAGCAGGAGAGACACTGAAACCTAAACCCCAGCTTGCTGACACCTAGTCCTCAGCTGGCTGAACCCTAAGCCCCAGGTGAGCCCCAGGTGGCTGAACCCTAAGCCCCAGGTGGCTGAAACTGAACAACAGGTCGTTGAAACCTAACACACATGTACGCACCTGCAGGGGTCCAACAGACACATGTGCACCCAACCTGCACCCAACCTGACTTTGAGGGTTACCATTACTGCAGCACCGTAATAGTGCCAGGCTAGATTGCGTCGCACCTTGACAGCAGGGGCCTGGTGTGCCTGCACACTGAGCACGCCTCTGCTGCTGCTGCTGATGGTCAGCGGCAGTGCTGCTGGTTTCAGGTCGCACCAGTGGGGCCCCGACTTGACCAGCAGGGAGGGTCCAGAGCTGCCAGACACGTCAGCACAGCCCGTGTGCAGGTTGACACCCTGCCAGATGCCACAGCACAGCAGGCAGCACAGCAGGCAGCACAGCAAACCCAGATTTACACCACCAGTCTAGCTTACCAGCATGGCGGGCACGGCAGATACAATAATTTTGGTGCCAGTTTCGTTTGAGCAATGTGCATCAGTTGTTAGCGGGGTACAACGCACAGCGCGGTGAAGAATCTCACCGCTTCGGCGCAGCAGTCAATGGTCCCCGTGCCACCCAACCAACAAAGGGGGCGGGTGGCACGGGTACCATAAGCTAGACTGGTGGTGCACACCATGATGTGTTTTGCACTGGCTAGTTGATATCCACATGTACAATGCATGATATTAGGGCTGCATGGGCTGACTAGGATGACAGGCCAGACTGAGAGGCATTTGCTGAGCTGTTCGTCCTGTGCTGTGAACGATCATACAGGCTGACACACCTGTAGGGTGATCTGCAGGATGGCAAGCGGCCCAGATGCCGCAGGTACCCCAGCAGTGGCCAGGTTGGGGTGCTGCTGCACGTTGTCACATTCACCTGCTACCGTGTCGGCAGCTGGACTTGTTACTGAACCTGCTGCTGCATCCAATTGTACAGGCCGCGCTACTGTTGCTGCTGCTGGAACAGCGCTGCCAGTTGAACTAGCTGTGGCCTTGATGGAAGTTGCGATTAGCGCAGGCTGCATTGGTCTGTCGCTGACTGGGGAACTACTAGTAGGCATGCTGGCCCCTGCAGGCGCGATGTTGTGTGGCTGTTGCCGCAGGAGAACCTTCGGTTCCAGTTGCACAGTTGCTGCTGGTGCTGCTGCTTCTGGGAAGGTGAATTTTACAGCCGCAAGCTGCTGCTGCTCCGGCTTGTAGTGAGAGTGCAGCGACACTGGTGGCAGCTTGTACATGCTTGCACGGGCATCAGCATCAGCTAGGAATGCTGAGAGGTCCAGGTGGGACATGGGCAGCTTGGGCAGGGGCACCTGCACAACGGTGGGACACACATTGCGCACGCTGTGCTTAATGATTAAGCAAGCAAACCAGGGTCTTTGTCTACTGGAATATGTAGAATTCTGCCACAGCAGGTGTGTAACAACACACGATCGTCCACCACCAATCAGCGCCATAGTCTCATGTAACAGAGCAGTTTAGATGCATGTAGGTCAAACACCTGATCATCCGTGCAGTGCTTTGAAGAGTCAAAAGCAATCATACTATCATGTGCAAGGATACTGACAGAAAAACACCGTGAGCGGCATTCACCTGAACGCCAGACACAGTAGCCCGCGCCACGGCCCTCCAGTCTGCCCTTACCACAGGATGCCCGGGTGAGCACTGCAGCAGCTCCAGCAGGCTAACCCTGTACACCAACTCAAGCACAGCCTGCCCCACTGCACCCTGGTGCAAGCACACCCTGTACGTCACAGCAGCATCTGTCAGCGGCCGCTGCACGGCAAACACTGATGCTTGACGCACGTGAGCAGAGCCGCTGGAGTTGACTGGTACTGCTCTCAGGTGCTGAGGGTCCTGGGCGCCTAGCTTGATGCTGAGGGTGGCATGTAGCTGCTGTGGGTTGATGGTGCTGTGTGTGCTGCTGTCTTGCTGGTTGGGGTCCTGCTGATGTTGCTGCTGCTGACTGGGGCGATGGTGGCGATGGTGGCGCCCGCCAATGCCGCCACTGCTGCTGTCATGTGTTCGTGTGCTGTTGTGGGCTGCTCCGTCACTTGATGAACATTCACCCTCTGCTTCAATGGAGTGCCACTGGTCAGGGTCATGTACCTGCAGTCATAGGTCAGGTGAGGGTGGGCTGAGGCTGATACACACGACCTAGCTTCCAGCCAGTGCGCCCAGCGGGTTGCAACAGACACTGAACACCTGTTTGGAAGGTGGCTGAAAGTCAACAGCATAGCATTCGGTGCACAAGGCTTGTGTGTGCCAACAACGCCAACAGCAAACGGGTTCTAGAAGCTGACATGGTGAATAGAGAGCAGTTGACCTGCCAGGCGCAAGTATAATGATTCTTTTGTTCAAACAACAGTACTTTTCCTTGCTTGCAGTGCAAGCAAATTGCTATGCTTACCTTCCAGTTCCAGTCAATGAGGGCAGGCTTATTGGAAACGCGCCCGCTGCTGCTGTGGGCCAGGCCAGCAGACCCATGGTTCTGCTGCTGCTGCTGCTGCTGCTAGATGTGTTGAGCCCTCACATCTGCCGGCAGCGCCGCAACGGCAACAGCAGTAGAGGCTGCGACATCCTGCAATACAAGCTGACATCAAAGCATGAGGCGCTCCCTGAGGCATTTTGTCAATCGCAACAAGGTGACGCAAGTAGGCCGTCTGTGTGTACTGCCAGTATGATAGCACGACGGTACGCTTTGCCCAGCAGTAGCTATAACACTATAGTCAGCAAGTTTGCAGGCCCAAGTGCAGCCCACTGCTGCCAGCATGACACACGAACAAGGCAAAAACAATCTCAGTAGAGCTTGGAACTGCTGCCTGACGTGGCACTCACGTTACACGTTACAAAGTGCTACGCATCAGAAGCAGGGCTTTGGCCTGCTGTAGCCTATGCTCTTCCATGCGTAAGTTAGAGAAAAACAAAAGCGGGTCCTAACAGTGCCCGAGAGTTCTATAGTTGTACTACGCGTTGACACAAGAAAACCAGGAAAACCAGGCGTTGACACAAGAAAACCAGGAAAACCAGGCGTGGCACTCACCATTTCAGCAGCAGCAGGGCCCTCCATGCGGCTCCTGATGTGCTGCAGCACTTCACCACTGCCAAGCTGCACCTGCCTGCTGCTGCTTGTGGCACCACCGGCAGCTGCTGCTGCTGCTGCTGTTCCTGCCACTGCTGTTGCTGGCACCACTGCTGCCACGGACGGTCTTGCCGGAACTGCTCCCATTGGTAGCATGGACTGTGCTGCTACTGCTGAAGCAGCCGCTGCTGTTGCTGTTGCTGCTGCCGCTGCTGGACCCAAGTTGACTTCTGACACCACCAGCCTGACAAAGGCCACGCAAGGCTCCTCATAACTGCTATACAGCTCTGTGTGGGTGACTGAAGGCAGGCTGCAGGGGCTGCCAGGGGGGTGCACAAAAGACACTACGCGTGGGGCAACACCTGCAGGACAAAAACGGGGTGAACACACACATGGCTGATTCTGAATGTAGCAGTGTGGCATTGCCCAGTCCAAGGCCTATATGCATTCAAAGCTGAAACTATTAGGTAGCTTTCAGGAGGCCGCGCCTGGGTCCGCTGGGGAAACCTGGCAGGTGTTGCTTGGCAACCCGCAAGCCGGGTCCCCATAGGCAGATGCTAGTAGCTACATCCCTGAAGTCACTCACCTCCCTGTACTGCTGTTGGCTGCTGCTCCCCCCAAACCGGCAGCAACAACTCGGGGTTGCTGCTGGCTTGCCCACTGCGGCTCACAAGCACAGGCACCACTGCCCTGATATGGCTGCTGCCATCGACAGCACCAACAGCAGTTGTCCTGCTGTCAGCACCAGCAGGATCAGTACCAGCAGCACTGCTGCTGCTGCTGCTACTGCTAGCCAGAGCTGTAGAGGCATGAGGCCCCAGCAGGTAGCTGGATGTGGGCTTCACTTGTGGCAGGCGTGGGGACACAATCTGCAGAGGCAGGGCGCAGGTCTTGACAGCAGGCTCCTGGCAGTCCATTGCTGGGACAGCAACAGCAGCTTGATGCGATTGCTGCTGCTGCAGCTGCTGGTGAAGGTGAGTCTGGCTGCTGTGCTGGTGTGCAGCAGTTGTTGGCGAGCTCGTCAGCCCCATTCTGGCGCTGCTGCCACTGCTGCCATCGGGCACGTGCGTGGTCTGCAGCCTCTGCTGCTGCTGCTGCTGCTGCTGCTGCCCATGCTGTTCCAGTCTGGCAGCTCCATCTGTGATGTGAACAGCAACTCGTCACGCAGCCAGCCCTGCCTGTACACTTCAACCTGCATATGATCCTCTGTGAAACCACTGCTGCAGTCAAACACAAACTCCTGCAGCAGCAGCAGCAGCAACAAGCCCTTGTTTATTGGCTGGCTGGCATGATTGTGCTGCCAAAACCAATACCTCTGTACCAGCCTGGCAGCACCAGTTGAATCTGGCAACTTTGCCACAGTCTAACGGGGGGTAGCTGCTGCAGTGCATGAAGTTGCGCAGCTGCATGAAGACCAATAACCAACGTACCTCATTCCAGTGTGGTGCTGCTGTGTGCTCTTTAAGTCTGCTCCTGTGCTGGCGGGACCCACAGCTAACTACACAGTACAGCTGGCGCCCCCCTTCGCTGCTGCACTCCAGTGCAGGGTGCTGCTTGATTCCATGCACCTGCAGGCGCAAGAGGACAGGCAGATGTCAAGTGCCGTACCGTGTGCATGTGGGTATGTTACGCGCAATGCAGTACACATGCTGTCGTGCAGTGACTTGCTGCTGCTGCGTGCAGTTGTAGATGCTGTTGCTGCTGCAGCGCGGCAGCGGTGAGCAGCAGCTGCTGTACGCCCCAGCTGTGGCACCTGCTGTGAAGGGCAGCAGCTGTTACACCCAGTAAACTTACCAAGATGTGCAATTCGTTGAACTCCATTGCTACACACAGCAGCTGCCGGCAATGCAAGTTCTGCGCGGCCAATTACAACGGGACGGAAGCTGTTCCGCAGCTGCAGGGAGCGGTCGCTTGGCAACACAGTCACCACTGATGGAATACGCTGCGAACAACTTATGCCAGCTGCAGATACAGCAGTTCAGAGCAGCTAAGGCCGTCTAGCAGGCTGAACAAGCTAAACCGGCCTTTCGTCTGCACGTGACGGGTCAGTATGACGCCGGTAACGCCCGTGCCGACGTTGACCTGCCGGCCTCAGCACCAACTGCTGATACTGCATACCATTTCAATCGAAGTACGGCCTAGTTTAAATCCCATGTTTGCGTAAGAAAATTGATGCAAGTCGCTCACCGCATAAGCACGGTACTGCTTTGGCCGCGGTACAGCTCAGGCTGGCAAGAGTCAGCAGCAACAGCAGCAGCAGCAGGACAAGGAATGGAAGCTTAGATTTTAAGAGCACATGTGACAAAAAAACTGGCAGAGGCACACCAGCAGGACAAGGAATGGATGCTAGCTTCTTGTAGCTGCTTGGTCCTGAGAGCAGATCCCACAGTGCCCTGCTGGAATTCAAATGGGTTATTTTACAGGAAAAACTATGTGACTCCTGCCAAACATGCTTTCACCACAATGTTATCCAAAACGATAGACCAGTTACAGCCACACATGACAGCAGGCCGGGAACAGTGCAAGCCTGCATGTGCACGGCCTGCAGGACTCAACACCCATCACAATCACAGCCAGTTGCTGGCCAACAGGAAGCAACCAAATGTGTGTGTGTGTGTGGGGGGGTACCCTCCCTGCACACGTCGCTGGTGACACTGCACATTTTACACAGCAGTGTACACCAGTGCTAGACTGTACACACCCTATGCGTGTGGCTAGCCAGGAATGTGTGGTTTTGATTCCTGCAGATCATGCTAGCCGGTGGCGTGCTGACATCGATCACCATGTCACAGGCTGTGTTTGACAGCTTCCAAGCCTACAACAGCTCTGGCGTGGTCTTTGACATGGATGAGACGCTGGACGATGCTCGGGGTGAGCTCTACAGGCATGCTGTGTTCTGCTATGGCTGGTGGGACAACCCTAAGGACCAAGAAGACGGCTACTGGCTGTGCAAGAACAGGCGAAGCAGGGTGGCTGATGCAAGTTGTGAACAGCACAGCATGCCCCTCCAAGCATCTTACGCTAATTGCTCTTCCAAGCACTTGCAACGCACTGTTGATCCAATGCATAAGACGGCTGGCTTTTCTCGTCCGCACCCAAACACCATTGCTAGCAGCACATTGCCACGGTGTTTCCAGCCTGGCTGTGACAGCCAGCAGTGGCTGCGTTTCTCACAGGAAGACGCACTTGCCCGGTTGGTTGCTGTTTTTCTGCACGTCCAGCTGGAACACAAATTGGGGCCTCAACGGCTCTTTCAAGATTGCATATGGAGCAGCCTATAGTATGCAGGCAGACTACACATTTGCAATGCGCTGGGTGACGACACCAGGCCTGTTTCGGGCGCGTGACGCTCTCGACAAGATGAGCACCAGACTGGCATATGATGCGTCAAGGCAGGCTTGCATACTATACAGGCCGCGCACACCAGAGCGGCTGCTTGCCATGGCTGATGCGCTGACTGCCATCGACGATATAGCCCCACAAAGCATTGGCGCAGCTCGCATCTTTGCAGATGTGGTGGCCTCCAATCTGGGTTTCAAGCAACTCCGCCCCCTGTCAAGAGCCAGCAGGGGTCCCTTCAGGCTGTGCGGCAAGTCTGTGCAGCTGCTGAGTGAGGTGCTGCCTCCTGGGCCAAACCCAGCCCCCAGCCCTCCCCTGTCACCCCCATCGGGTCCACCTATGCCTCTAACCTCACCTTCACCGTCCCCCAGCCCTGATTGGTACGTAGGGATGGTTCTATTCCCTTTTCAATATTCTGGAATTATACTATTCTGGCCTTTTAGAAGCATATCTGTACTGCAGCGCATGCCATGATGACTCCATTAACTGTTTGACATTGGGCTTGCATCTCTATCATATGAAAAACACTTGTCGGTGGATTGGTGTGATCTATTACTTATGCTGCGTCTTTGCTGTGCTGCTTGTGACTTGTCCATCCTGCTTCTGAACCTGCCTGTCCCCAGGGGCAACGCAACAGACCCGCTGGACTTTGCACAGCTGGCTTGGCTAGTGTACAACAAGGAGAACATCACAAACCCAGACTGCGCTGAAGCGCTGCTGCTAGCACTCACTCCTGCAGCGTACTCGTCCAACAACACGGCAGACACGCCTGGCCGCCGTGCTTTCATCAGCCCTGCTCAGGTGAGCAGTTCAGAGACTCGTTGTTTAGGCGCATGCCATGAAGATACTATGTTGTAGCTCCCAGCATTGGCAGCAGCCTGCGTCTTAACATTGATTTTATAAACAGTCTCAACCGTGGCTATGCAAGCTCACTGATCTACACACCAACACACCCCAAAGGACGGTAAGAGCGCCTCTGCCCAGAACTCAGCACGTTCTTGCGGGGTGTATTGCTCTTTGGAGTCGACCACAAGTGATCATGAAAGCATGAGAGTACCAGCCACAGCTGTGTTGCCGTCATGAACATGTGCAGCCTGATCATTGCCCTTGTTGTTGGGTATGCTGACACAGGTACGCGAACCGTTCTGGACACCAGTTGCAGTAGTTACCTTCACTGCTGCCAAGGCAGCTTGTGCAGCTCCTGACTTGTTGCCTTGCTGCTCACCGCCCTCGCGCTGCTGCAGTCCGTGGGCCGGTGCGGTGGTGGATTCACCGTAGACTTTGTAGCCACAGCTGCTGCCGAGGCTGCTGTCAATGTGTACTTGCAGCAAAGCTGGAGGAGGCTGAACCTGTCGGAGCAGGACTTCAGCTTCTGCAAGTAAGGCTGCAACCTGAGTAGGCACCAGTGCAACACAGAAAATAACACTGCTTTACGGCTGCAACTCAGGCATGGTCGCTCTTTGGCTCTCACAGGAATGAGTTGTGTTGCTTGACATCCGAATTGTATTGCATTGAGCTGTATTGGCTGATAAAGGGGTCTAGTGAACCTGTTATGTATCATGCGACATGGCAGTTGCCAGACATGACAGCATGGACCGCGCGGCTGACCCAACAAGCAGTCACAGTCAAGAAACAGAAATGCTGATGCGCATGCTGTCATAGCGAACTGTGCTGTATGAAGTGTGTTTCTGCAGCATGCTTAGATGCCCCAGGTTCCAAGACGAACATGAAGCATGCCGTACTACAAGTAAAGGCTGCACGCCAGTACTGCAACTGGTATGTGTGTTTGAATGTGAAGCATCTTCATATGCATGTTCAAACGTTCGCAACCCATCTGCAGAAAGGAACCATTTCTTGAGCAGTGCTGTGCCTGTGTTGCTCTGTCTCCTGTATGTGCACAGGATGCTTCCAAGGGTCAACTGCGTCACAGGGAATAGTTATGCTTATGTGGTTATGCAAATCGCCTGTGGCGGCGTGTCAAAGGGCATTGCGTGAATGTTTTCCTTATATGGGCCCCGGGGATCGACGCCTGCCCTGTGGTTTGCCCCTGAGTTGTCCTTCACAACTGCCTGCTGGTGAGCCAGCACCACACACGTGCCAGTACGTGTGGTATTGACAACAGCTCGTATGCTGCTGGCAGACATACAGGAGCATTGATCCTTCCTTCTTGCGCTCTTGAAGTGCCGTGGGTCAGTGGCATTGGTGCAATGCCTTGATTGCCAAACATGATGATAACGATGCTCTGAGCGAACAACACCATGGGTGGGATGCAAGACTCTGCTGTTTCTCAAAGACGCAGCCAGCAGTGAAAGGGTGATGACATTCATGTGCTTCACTACTCGGGCCCTGAGAGCATGCACTTTTACCTGAAAAGCTGGACCGCCATCAGACCTCCATTGCGCGGTCATACTCACTGTTGATGCTGTGGATGCGCTGGGGTTGCTGCAGGAGGGTCCCTTGGCCTTGCCTACGACGGCAACCCCCTTGACTCACAAGCGCGCATCAAGCAGCATGTGATGCTCTCTGGGGGAGTGATTACAGCAGTGGCGTTGTCAGCGTCTAAAAAGTTTGAATCATACGGCAAGGACAGCGGTGTGTATGTTGAACGCGTTCAGCTGGATCGGGTCGTCAACATGCAAGGTCTCTTCTGCTATGGCTGGCAGGACTCGCAGGATCGCAACTTGCCTTCAAGCGGCCATTGGCTGTGCAAAAACAGGTATCTGGGTGCGACAAGCTTCTTGCAATGTCAAACACGATTAAATTCACCATCAAGATAGACTTGCAGCTCATTACCCAGATGGAACAAGCAGACTCGATGCAAGTATGTGCTGGCAATATGCCACTGTGCAGAGCAACAAGAACATGGCAGCTTGCATGGGATGCCGGCAGTAGTAACAAGTGCACAGGTGTCTGCATGCACGCTGTGCCCATGCAGGCGTGGTTGTCAGTCTTCCTTGCTGAGCGTAATGTCTTCCACACTGTGTTTTGCTGCTGGCACTGGTTTGCAGCTGGGGCCAAAGTTGGGGCATCAACGGCACGATCAAGATAGCTTATGGAGCAGCCTACATCATGCAGCCGGATTACACATTCGCACTGCAGTACAACAAAGCCAACAGCACCAGCAGGCTGCGAAGGTTGAGGCAGAAGTTGAAGCCTGCCCTTGCGCGTGATCCCAGCACACCTGGATGCGTGCTGTACACACCAAAGCAGCCACAGCGCCTGGTCAAGCGCTGGTGGACGATCTGGAAACACTCTCTTCTGCATTTGCGGCGCGTGGGTCAACCTTGGATCTCAAGAAAGCAGATGTGCTGGTCGATGTCGCCGCCTCAAACTTGGGATACGTGCCTCAGAGGCCTGGCATGTCCGCAGCTGTACGAAGCGCCAGGGTGTGTCTCAGGTCGGCGGAGCTGCTGAGGGCTGCAGTGTGTGAAGGAAGTTGCTGATGGCCATGCAGATTTGATCATGTGGAGTATGCAGACCAATCACTGCAGTGACGGCCATGCGACAGCAGCACAATGCTGCGTGTATTGTTGCTCTATTACGCTGCAAAATGATGGTTGCCGGCAGCAGCAAGGCCGTTTAGTTTTCGAGCCGCTGCTTGCTCTAACAAGGTGCTGTAACACGGAACAGTGCCGCGCCGCGCGGCATGCTGTACAGGACGTAGCCCTGCTATTATTATGGGGGCACAATATGATCTGTAACATCCCGGCATAACAGGTTGAAGGTGACCTATTACAGGTGGTATTGAAGGGTGGCCAGCTACTGCAGCTATGCACAATATGGTGCGAATTGTGTAAACCAAGACGAGCTTGCATCTCAAGTCAGGTCTATCACATCGCCGTCGTCTGTCGCCGCCTGTGCCACTGCTGCCGCTGCCGGCACGTCCTGCCGGCGGCGCTGCCTAGGCCGTTCGTTCTGCTCTGCGCGTTCACCTGCGGTTGTTGCTGCTGGCGCTGGCAGCGCGGCTGGTGCTGCAGCTGGTAGTGGCGGCAGCTTTGCCAGCTCTGCGCGTATCTGCAGCAGCAGTGAAGCACCACAGTCCCGGTCATGTTAAGGACAAGAAATACAAGAGGACCACAGCATCATCGCTGACACCTCCGCATGCTGTCAACTTCCACTTGAGCTGTGGCACAAGGTCATCAGACACGCACACAGCACAAGCAAAGCCAGCAACTTGAAGCAACGAGGGTTGTCTACCTCAGCTTGCTTTGAAAGGCCATCGCACAGCACGAGCCAGTTCACCGGCACCTAGGTGCCTGCTGTTGCCCGTTCAGTCCGCACGACACAAAGCAAGCCACAGCCACAGGTTACAGCAGCAACGTGGCTTACCTGCTTCACGTGCTCCTGCAGCTTCCCCTTGTGGCTGCTAGCCTCCCCCACCCAGCGCTGCAGCATGTCCAGCAGCGCCTGCGACTTGAGCGAAAAGTGCAGCTGCAATCACATCATGGCGGTACAGCAAGCCGTGCGTAGCAGCAGCAGCAGCCACCGTCAGTCTCCGGCCCTGGAGAGCACACCATAAGGGAGTGTCTCAACTCACTGCCTCGCACGCATGGCTGCCACAGCCACGTCTGGCACTCTTCAGTACATGACACTATGCAGCAGTTGCTCGTTGGGCTTACAGCACTACCTGCTGTGACTGTCATCGACAGGTTCAAGGCCACAGCTGGTGCTGTGCGGGACCGACGCAACTAATGTCATTACACTGCCACATGCACAGGCAGCAAACTTGGCTGTGCCTCACCTGTAGTGCCTGCTTGAAGACAGGGTCAGGGCTGCGCAGCGCTTCCAGGATAGCAAACCTAAGACGGTAATGCCAAGATGTACAGCAGCCAACAGGTGAGTTGAAATCTCAAAGCAGCTGAATGCTACTGTGGTCGACGTGGCGGTAGGATACACTACAGGTGTAGTCAAGCATGGCCTTGTTACGATTCCCTGCTTGGACATGCCAGCAGTATGTTTGCTGCGCAGCTCACCTGGCTGTTTGTGTGCGCAGGTCTCTGTTGTAGTCTGCTGCCTGCTGCTGGCCCCTCGCTGATTTGGCATACGACTCGTACCCCGGCTCGTTGTAGAAAGGGTCTGCGGGACAGAAAGGCGCAAGGCGGCCTGATCATAAAGGAACAAAAGAGAAGCAGCTCGTTGCAGCCACTGCGCTGGTGCTTGAGGCAAGCATTAAGGGGGAAGGAGGGTAATTCAGCCGGCTCACACCGCATTTGTTTCAGAACCGCATTTGTTTCAGAACCGCATTTGTTCCAGAACCGGCATTTGCACAAGTGATGCTGCAAGTGGTAGCGAGCTCAAGCCAGCACCGCATCATGCACGGCCGAGTCACCGCTCACCAGGCACAAACACCATGCTCTGTAGGCTGACAAGCACCTGCAGGCAGCAGCAGCAGCAGCAGCAAATTGTCGCCACAAGGAACGCACACACAGCAGCAGAGCAAGTGTAGCTAGGAGCCATGCCTTGGACTGCATGCTCTGCTCAGATGTGTGACCTCAGCAAGCATGTGTGACCTCAGCAAGCATCAGCAGTTCAGCACGCAGCTGCTGCCCCCAGTTTCAACCCCAGCAGCAGCAGCAGCAGAAGCAGCAGCCACACCTGCAGCAGCGTAGACACGCCAGGCTCCCAGGATGGGCCCTGCCATGTGCCCAGCAGGCTCAAGCACACCTGCACAGAAAGCAGCAGCAGCAGCAGCAGCAGCAGCATGATATGTCAGTTGCATCACCGTCATGCGCAGTGCTGTGGTGTGCACCTGCGCACCGGATGCAGCCACAGCATGAGACCCCAGATGTGGATGGAGTCAAATCCCAGATAACATAGAGCAACTGACACTAGGCTTCTCTGCAGCAGCGGTTGGCACACTACAGCGCAGCCTGGAGCTCAGCATGAAGCATATGCATGTGTGCACGCACATGATGCTTTACAGCTGAGCCAGAGCTTGTTAGCCAAAAACCAGAGCTTCCCCACCTTGCCGCAGTTGTACAGGTTTGGGTTGAATCTGACAGTGCCGCCACCCGTTGTCAGAAACTGCACCTGCGCAAGGTCAGAAGCATCACCCAGTGAGCAGCACTGGCAACACATGCACCAACATCACAGTGCAACAGTGTTCGCATACGCACTAGCCAATGTGCAACGCCCAGTTGACTCGCAGCTTGAAGCGCATGGCTAGCACCAAGCACATGGGCGCCATCAACACAGCACCCACTATACAGGCCCTGCAGGATTACGCTGTACCACTTGATGAATGACACTATGAGATTTGCTACTGGCAGGTTACACCAATACACCAATCAGACAAACCATCATAACAAGGCATGCACACGGTAGCAACGCTCACCATAGGTGGCCTGTCCGGGTAGCTGTCAGGCAGCAGGATGTCAAACATGAACGCGCCACCCCCGTACGGCGTGTCAGGGTGCGGCAGCAGCAGCGCGCGCAGCACGTCCATGCGCTGCGCATTCACTGCCAGCAGGATGCTGCTGTCGCTGCTCAGCGGCAGGCTGGTGCTCAGCGCCCCCAACTCCTCAGTGATGCGCCGCAGCCGCTTGCGCATCACCTCACCTAATGTAGTAAGGAAGGGAGCAAACAGGTTGCTTGACATCAGCTTATGAAGCAATTCAAGCGTAACCATGACAGATGTCAGGTTTTGCATGCACACGGCAATGCGCATCACCTCCCCTGTAGACACATGAGGCGAAACAACAAACAGGAGGATATGCAACAGGTGAAACACTGTCCTCATGACGCTTGCGCATCACCTCACCTGGAGACACACGAGCGACGGAGCCAACAAATTGCTTGGTATTTACCATATGACTGCATTCACGCATCAATATTCACAGATGTCAGGTTCCACATGTACACGGTAGAAGTGCTGGTCTGCACAAAGTGTGAGCAGCTGGCACACTACAGAACAGAAGCCCGTATCAGAACAGCCCTGCTGCATACAACAGTCACAGCTGCTGCTCACCTCCAGCTGCCTTGCCCTTGCCTCCCAAGTGGCTGCTGAAGTAGTGGCCACGTGTTAGATCTGCCTCAATGAACTGGTGTGGCCGCATAGCAGCAACATAGCGCGCCTCAAAAGCAGCAGCGGCTACCGCAGCAGCACTAGGCGGAGCTGCCGCTGCAGCTGCTGGGGGCTGTGCTGCTGCTGGCGCCTGCCGTCTGCTGTTGTTGCCCTGCCGCCCTGATGGTCCAGCTGCTGCTGCTGCTGCTTTTGCTGCTTCGGGGAGTGCCGACAGCGGCTGCAGCTGTACCAAACCTGCACAATAAATGCAGAGGCATCATGCACCGATTATCAGGGTTGGTGCCAGCAGCATCACTGCTAGGATGCAGTGCAATGCCTGCACTTGCAGCATGGACTCTACTTTGGTCACTATACACACGTTTGAAGCACCACACACAGCTGTCTGCTCGCAGGCTGCAGTTTCCGGTCAATATGATGCATGTGGTAAGTGCCAGAACCGATGAGTCAAGGTGTATGTCGATTGCCACAGCAGCGCATCAAGTACCAACAATCATGCAGCCTTCACCACTGATCTTTCTGCAGCTATCACTCACCCTTTTCAGCAGCCAGCGTAGCAGTGAACATGGCATTCGCATCTGCCACGTCCGCCACCAGCCCCGACAAGTCCAGCGCCAGACACACCGCAGCAGTGCACTCCTCGTCTCCTTCATCCTGCATCAGCTGCTGTGCACTCTTCTGGAACAGCCTCGCCTGCTGATCTAGCCGCTGCAGCGCTGACAGCAGCGTACTGGTGCTGCTGTTTGCTGCAGGTGCAGCAGCAGCAGAGGCGCTGCTGCTGGGGTTGCCGTTGGGTGCTGCTGCTGTGGGTGGTGCTGCATCGCGTGGGTCGTCTGCTGGCAGCTGCAGCAGCGGCAGCATGTCTGTGCAGGAGCCCATCACCCTGCAGGCCAACTATTAACACCAACACGTCAAAACGACAGCGATAGACTTGATCAATGATGATGATCAATATAAACTGCGCACCAAACAGCCTCACGGAGTAACTGCTGTGGCACAACTCTGCTGCTGTTCTTGTCTCGTCTCCTTGCGCACATGCCATGCCGCTGTTGGGTTGCTGCCTTGTATCACATCCTCGTTCCGACAACCAATATACATCATACTCACACCACTCCAACACTGCTCACCTACCCCCACCTCAGTAGGCGCATGGCTTGTCTGTGCAACTGGTCCTCGACGGCCCCTCACAACCTCTACTGCCAACAATGTCACTTGCCACACCACAATCTCAGCAAACAGAGATGACCTGCACGAAAATGCTCTGGCCAGCAGACGTACCTCAGCAGGCGCATGGCCTCTCTGTACAGCTGCTGCCGTCCACCCACATCCATCATCGAGTCATTGCTGAACAGCAGCCGCAGCAGCCACGCCAAAGGACCACCCAGTAGCACAGCACAGCTGGCCAGGCTCAACACGCGTGCAGCAGCACCACCAGCTGCTGCAGCAGGTGTGGCCGGGGATTCTGACGCTTGCACTGCTGGTACCTTCGCTGCTTCTGCTTCTGCTGCTGCATCTTGTCGGCGTCGCTTCTTGCTGCCACTGCCTGGGTTGTTTGAGGGTGCAGCAGCAGATGCTGCTGCAGATGGTCCTGCTGCTGCTGACGGTACTGCTATGGGCAGCCCTGCTATGAAGTTTGCGATGTTGCTGAGGTGCTGCTGCACCGCTGTGTCAGAATCAGCCTGCCGCTGTGCTGCTGCCTCCATTGCATGCTGCGTCTTTGAGTCGAGCAATCCCTTTGAGCCGCCATAGCCTGCAAACATCAGAACCAGCAGCAGTACGATTGCACGCTTGTCATCAACAGTCAGCCCCAGCAGTGCTATGCAGTTTACTCAGCTTGTACCGTCAGACGATCACAGCAACTTCTGTGCAGCTGCTACACAGCATATACGCATGTCGGCTGCCAAAACCCGCTAGCATATCATCCTGCAAGCACAAACAACAGCATGTCAACCTTGCTGCAGGACAGCCAGGCAATGACATTCAGCTCACCTGTGCCAGCTGCCCAAGCACTGCTGCCTGCGCCCCTCCCCCTGCCGCCACCTCTGCCCCTGCTGCTGCTGCCATCGCGTTTGCCGCCACCACTACCGCGGCCAGCAGCACCGCTACCACCAGCACTTGAGCCGGCCTCACCCCCTGCTGCTGTCATAACTCGCTGCAGCAGCGCAAGCTGCTCCCACAGCTGCAGCGCCTTACGCACCACTCCTGCAACCTCGCTGCTAGCTGCTGCGGCTGCGGTTTGTGCGCTGCTGTTAGGCCAGCATGCATCGCAGCCAGTACAGAACCACTTGCAGTTGGAATCTAACTGCTCCTGCAGGGCCGCTGCGCAGTCTCCTGCAAGGCGAGGCTTGGTCAGCTGCCGCGCAGAGAGCGCAGCTTGCAGGAGCTGCTTTGCAGGCAGCTGTGCGCTGCTGCTGCTACTGCTGGTCAACGCAGCTGTGGCTAGCACTGCTGTGTCAGCAGGGCAGCTGCTGCAGTTTGGTGGTGCAGCAGATGGGAGGGTCGCCTCATGTGCTGCTGCAACTTGCCTGACGAGTGCTGTGTACACTAGGGATAACCCAGGAGCCCCCAGCAGCTGCAGCAAGGCAAACCACATGCAGGCATATCCCACATACACTCATTCCTGATACATGTGTGGCGGTGCAGGACAGGTCAACTACACATGCGAGTAGTTGTGCAGCGAAACCATGCTGTGTGCTGCTGTCGCACATGCAGATTGTGCAGTGAAACCATGCTGTGTGCTGCTGTCGCACATGCAGACTGTGGTTGAAAGAAGCACGGAGCATAGCAGCTGGCAGGGCATGACAGCAGCACAGCGGACAGCAGTGCATGAAGGCACTCACTGACTGCAGTGCATCGCCATATGTGCAAGCATATCAACAAGAGCTCTATGTGGTGTGCTGTGTCGCGCTCACATTGTATGCGTCTGCGTTGCTGATCAGCTTGCTGCAGCGAGGGCAGGCAAGCGCCTGCACTGCTTCCTGCAAGCTGCATGCTGGCAGCTGTTGCAGAACCTGCACTTGCGCTTGCAGCTTATGGAACAGCTCAGCGCTATCTTTATGACACCCACAGTCCAGCACATACAGGCCATCTTGCTGTTGCTGTCCTGGCTGCTGCTGTGCGCCTGTCTGCACTGGTTGCTGCCTGGCAGCAGAACGTCCTGTGAAGGTTGCTGCGGGTGGCAGTTGGCTGTCTTCATCGTCACTGTCTATGCAGACCACATCATGTTCTGCAGGTGCTTCTGCTACCACTGCTGTTGCTGCTGCAGCTGCTGCAGGTGCAGCTTGTTGACTCCCGGCGGGTTGCTGGCTCGTGTTCGTTGCTCCACAGCAGTCACACACAGGATCATCGTCGTTGATGAACGTGCAAGCGCTGCAAGTCCACACCATCTTTCACGGGTTGCTACAGTGCAGCAGTTTACATAGCGCCCGGCATGCAAGACAACACAAATGACGTTGCTATGCTCAAGGCTGCAGTGTGTAGCCTGCGATGGCTGTGCAGCACAGTGCCAGCACTGTCACACCCTCTGGGTGACAGGTATCGTGCTGTGCGCGACGGGATGAGCTGTGTCAAATGGTGCTACCTTCCCCAGAGTGGTCCATGTGCCATTGGTCGATGTGCCATAGTCGACGTTGAAAGCCGCTGCAAACACCCTGCCCGCAAAGAACAGTTCAGAGTTTCACAGTGAAGGCAGGCCCCAAAAACAAGGGATCATTTCCGGTTCTGCCAGAACACGCAAGTTAACCTCTTGACACAATCAGATATGCTCTCAAAACACTCTCATCAAACACTGTTCTCCGCTGCTATGCCTGCTTTGCACGCAGCCAATGCAGCAGGCATGCAAAGAGGGCAACGGCACAGCACCAGCCCTGCTGCAAGCCACCACCACAGCACACACAAGGCGGCCTATGTGCAATGCAGACACTACAAGCAATACTTTCGGCACATCGGCCTGGTCAGCGGTTACGCCAACCGTTGATTATGCTCGGTTTGCAGATGTCACCATACTGCACTGCAACCTGCGTCAAATTAGACTGCAGCGCTAACGTGCTGAGGCCCGGAAACAACAGCAACATCACACACAAGCAAAGCGTGCAGCCATCACAAGGCTGCTTTATCTACAGCTTTAGCCACCTGCGCACGCATGCAGCGCTGCATATCTGCAGCCCTCTCAAACAACAGCCATTCGTGCCAGCCACAAGCACAGCTTTTTCAGCAGCGCTTCCTAGCCAGCCTAGTAACCAGCCGTCCATCTGAACCAGAATTGGAATTAGACGCTACTGATAAGCCTAAACCTGCAAAGCTGCACCTTGCCCAACACCATCCACCCTCACCCTGTCAAGTCAGCACTGGCCCAGCCCATAAACTGAACTGGGATTCAACCCAGAATACGAGGCAAGACGAGAAAGAAGAATGTGCGCAACGAAACATTGCGCATGCCTAGCCAAACAGCAGCGCTGCTCAGGTAGCGTCCACACGCGCTGCGCTCGTTGCACATACAACGCAGCACAACAGCACACGCTCAAGCTACCTTGCTCGCCACACGTGCAGTGCTCTGCGGTGACCAGTGTTCAGCCCACCACAGCCCTGCACCGTCTGACGCAACACATTCAGCAGCAACCTATTCGCTGGCCGGCTGGCTATGTGCCACACCAGCAGCGCAATACAGCACAGTGAATGTGCCAGCTGCACACACAGCTACAAACTCTATGCAGCACTACCGTAGCGCTTAGTTTGCAGGGCCGGGGGGTGCCTCACGCGCCACATCAACCTTGCCTCCCTCTACGCGCCACGTCTCACTGCAGCACGTGCTTGTGAACTCGCTGTTGTGGCTGATCAGCAGCACGCCGCCCTCAAATGACTTGATCGCGCCTGCCAGCGCACCCAGGGCCTCCCTGTCTAGGTAGTTGGTGGGCTCGTCCATGATGAGCAAGTGCGGGTTGTTCCACATGGCTGCTGCCAGCACCAGCTTCACCTTTTGGCCGCCTGCAGTGGGTAACATAAGCAGCGCGTGGACGATGGCAAAGAATGTGTCAGCAAGTGACATGACCAAATACAGCTGCTGCAAGCACCAGCTTCACCTTCTGGCCGCTTGCAGGCGAGTGAACACACACAACACAGCACCCCACCAGTAATAAGAAGCCGAGGCATATTCCTGCCCCAGCTGCGCAATCTGCTCACCCAGCCACCAAATAGCACAACATCTGTGCTGAATCGCAGCAGGCGCACCCACCTGACAGGCCCCTGATGTTGCTGTGCACGCCAAACTCGGGGTCCAGCCCAAAGTCCTGCAGGAACTTGGTGATGGTCTCCTTGCTCAGCGGCCGCGCGTCGTTGCCCAGTGCTGACGCAGCCAGCCGCTGGTCAAACTCGGTGACAAACTTCCTGAAGCCCTTCTCCACCAGCTCAGCGCGCGTGATCCAGCGGTTGAACTTGATGGAGGCCAGGCCCTGCCACGCGCACTCGTACTCAAAGTCTGCGGGCACGACATTACGCCAAAGATGGAATGGTGGTGGGGTCAGGATGCGGCATATGACGAGCGGCATACAGCCAAGCCCTTACACATGTCCGACATGCGTTCGCAGTTGAGGTTGACGCAACACGCTGAACGGCGGACACAAGCACTGCATAGAACAGCTGTTTGTGGTTCAACAGCAGCAGGTGTAACGAGCCGTGCAGTGCAGCATCATCAGCCGCAGTGTCTCACCCTTCTTCTTCTTGCGCCTGCTGACGATCTCCCTGAACTTGCGCGGGTGGCCGTCAAACATCCAGTACGCCTCTGCCATCTTCTTCTTCTCCTCGTCCTCTGCCTGGCGGTCCACCTTGTGCGCGTCTTCCTGCAAGGCCGCAAAAACAGCAGCAGACGATAATGTTGTTGGTTGTTGGCTACGATGCTCTGTTTGGGAATAACAAACCATTTCATTATCAGCAGCCTAACTGAAGCAGCTGCCGCAACTCCCGTCACCCGCAAGCAGTGACACACAACCAGCCCTCGTTGACCACGAACAAATAAAAACAACAACTGCGCAGCGCACCTGGTCCTGGCCCAGGCCGAAGCGCTTGAACATGTACTTGAGCGGCGTGGTGTCCAAGTGCTCCTCCAGATGGTGGAACGCGTGCTGCGCCACGTACGCCATGCGCAGGTTGGGGTGGCGCCACACCGTGCCGCTGCTGCTCTTGTGCTCGCCGGTGATGATCTTGATCAGCGTCTGTGCGCGCAGGGAAGGGATACACGCAGCGTGCAGTGTGAAGTGTGCAGGCCATCCAGGCAGCTAGGACATGGCAGTGACAGGGGGGTGTACAGCTGCTGGTGATGCTGAAGGCTGGGCACCACCCAGCTGATGTACAATATGCGAGTCTCATGCATCACAGTTTGCGCTAGGGTGATTAGCGAGCAGCTAATCAACAGCAACACACCATTCCGCGCAAGCTGCCAAGTACAGCCATCACTCACCGACTTGCCGGCACCATTGACTCCAATCACCGCCACTCTGCTGCTCAAGCGCGCCGCCACATTCACGTCCGTCAGCTGCGGTACTGTTGCGCCAGGGTAGGTGAACACTACATTGGACAGCTTGCAGATGGGCTTCTCCTTGCTGCTGATGCCGTCCAGTAGCCCTGGCGTGGGGAAGCGGAACTTGAGGCTGGCTGCTTCGAGCTCGTAGTAGGACTTAGCTGCTGGCACCTGCTTCACGAATTCGCTGAGGTTGCCCTTGTAGCGGCGCAGCTGGCGCTTCTCGTAGTGGATGATGTCCGTGCACACGTTATCCAGGAAGCCGCTGCAGTGGGGCAAGTGGAGGCCGCGATGCAGACCAGACGCAGAGCAGACATTACGTTAGGTATGTGTGTAGCAGCCCAAGCACAGCAGGTGAGTGCATGCAACACATTTCTTGAAGATCATATGCCACGCGTGTGTCAACAAAAGCATGATGCCAAATCAACCAGGGCAGTAGCAAAGGACAGCAAGGATGCAGCAGAGCAACAGCGCATGCATGTTCCAGTGCGTGGCGCACCTGTCGTGCGAGACCGTCATGCATGTGATGTTGGGCTGGGTCACGAGGTAGTTCTCCAGCCACGCCACGTTGGTGGTGTCCAGGTGGTTGGTGGGCTCGTCCAGCAGCAGGATGTCAGCGCGCAGCAGCATGGCACGCGCCAACGCCAGCTTCATCTTCCAACCGCCAGAGATCTCCGTGATCAGCTTGGCCTGTGGTAGCGCGGAAATAAACGGGTGGAGCAAGATGTGTGCACAGCACATGGTCGGATACACAGCAGCGAGATATGCAGCGTATCTGTGCACGATATGATCACCGCTGCCTGCGTGTGCAGACTCGTCTACATGTTGCTCAAGCCTGTCTTCCACATAAATGACAGCACTGAGCAACATGTAGGCGAGCCAGCAGCAGGATGTCAGCGCGCAGCAGCATGGCACGCGCCAGCGCCAGCTTCATCTTCCAACCACCAGAGATCTCCGTGATCAGCTTGGCCTGTGGTAGCGCGGAAGTGAACGGGTGGAGCAAGATGGTCAGATACACAGCAGGCAAGATATGCGACGTATCTGTGCACGATTGATAACACTGCTGCCTGCGTGGGCAGGCTTGTCTACATGCTGCCCAAAGCTGTCATCCACATGTATGCCAGCATTGAGCAACATGTAGGCGAGCCAGCAGCAGGATGTCGGCGCGCAGCAGCATGGCACGCGCCAGCGCCAGCTTCATCTTCCAACCACCAGAGATCTCCATGATCAGCTTGGCCTGTGGTAGCGCGGAAGTGAACGGGTGGAGCAAGATGTGTGCACAGCACATGGTCGGATACACAGCAGCGAGATATGCAGCGTATCTGTGCACGATATGATCACCGCTGCCTGCGTGTGCAGACTCGTCTACATGTTGCTCAAGCCTGTCTTCCACATAAATGACAGCACTGAGCAACATGTAGGCGAGCCAGCAGCAGGATGTCAGCGCGCAGCAGCATGGCACGCGCCAGCGCCAGCTTCATCTTCCAACCACCAGAGATCTCCGTGATCAGCTTGGCCTGTGGTAGCGCGGAAGTGAACGGGTGGAGCAAGATGCGTGCACAGCCACATGGTCAGATACACAGCAGGCAAGATATGCGACGTATCTGCGCACGATATGACAGCACTGAGCAACACGTAGCGAGCCAGCAGCAGGATGTCAGCGCGCAGCAGCATGGCGGGCGCCAGCTTCATCTTCCAGCCTCCAGAGATCTCCGTGATCAGCTTGGCCTGATTTAGCGAAGTGAACGAGTGGGGCAAGTTGTGTGCGAAGCACATAGTCAGATACACAGCAGCGGGCTGTGCGACGTATCTGCACACGACACCAGCAGTGCTGCCTGGCTGTACAAACTTGTCTACATACTTCTCACCGCAGTCATCCATGTGGAAATCTCCGTGATCAGCTTGGCCTGTTAGCAGGTGAACGAGCGGAGCAAAATGCAACACACACGATGAACGGGTGCAAGATGCAACACACACGGCGAACGGGTGGAGCAAGATTCAACACACACGGTCAGATACACAGCAGCGCAAAATATGCAGCGTATCTGCACACGATGAAATCAATGCTACCTGGGTGTACACGGCGCATCTACATGTTGCTCAAAGCTGTCATCAGGTGGATGACAGGCTTGAGCAACATGTAGACAAGCCTGTACAGCCAGACAGCAGTGGTAGGATTGTGTGCAGACAGAGAAGCGCCAGGTCATAAAACACAACGCCAGTTTTCCAGCCCTGCAACAGCAAGTTGCACTTGCTTCCAACTGCTCACGTGAATGCTCACAAGCAAATCATTGCTGAAGCCGATTGCCTGCAACACCTGGAGCAAGATGTGTGCAAAGCACATGGTCCAATACACAGCAGCGCAATATGCAACGTATCTGCACAAGATGATAATAATGCTGCCTGAGTGTACAGGCTCGTCTACATGTTGTTCAAAGCTGTTATCGTGTGGATGACAGGCTTGAGCAACATGTAGACGAGACTGTACACCCAAGCGGCAGTGGTAGTATCGTGTGCAGACAGAGAGGCGCAAGGTCATACCACTCAACGCCCAGTTCTCCCGGCCCGCAGCAGCATACCGCGCTTGCTTCTGATGCTGCTCAGTTTAAAGCTTTCAGGTTTGATGCCTGCGCCGCCTGGCAACCGCCATGCTGGCTTAGTACTAGCAGCGCACATTGACACAGGCACGCTCCAGCAGTAATACACAGCTTCATGTTACAAGTTCCAACCCTTTGCTTAGTAATGGCCCTGAAATTGCCCACCAAAAAAATCATCCCAGCCGCCTCACCAGCAGGTCGTGGTTCTAGCAGCGCACATCGTCACAGGCAAGAGCGATAAGTCAGACACACAACTTCAGCTTCCAGCCGCCTCACCAGCAGGTTGTCGCTAGAGCCGACAAAACTACTACTGATGGTGGTAACCATAGTAATAATAATGAAAATGAATATAATGATGATGAATATAAATACTAATACTAATAAATCCCAGCCGCCTCACCAGCAGGTCTTCGCTGAAGCCAACAGACTGCAGCGCCTCCACCACCTGCTCCCGCGTGACGCCCATCACCTTGATCAGCGGGTCCTCGGCAACGTAGTCAGGCACCCGGTGGTCAGCCAGGGAAGCCTGCAGCAGCAGCAGCAGCAGCAGCAGCAGCACGGCCAGCTGTGTCAGCATGCGATCTGGTCCGCACAGCGATTGCCATACCAACCACATCTGGAGCTTGCAGGGCACACAATTTATTATTTCAAACCGGTCTGTAGCACCCAGCGCTTACCAGGCCTTCAGCACCATGCGCCACTGTCGCCATCCAACGAGCAGACCTAAGCCTAGGTTCGCGTCCAAGGTTT
The DNA here is from genome assembly GCA_902809745.2 of Tetradesmus lagerheimii. NCBI lineage: Eukaryota > Viridiplantae > Chlorophyta > Chlorophyceae > Sphaeropleales > Scenedesmaceae > Tetradesmus > Tetradesmus lagerheimii. The sequence goes on along the minus strand of CADDIJ020001698.1, from coordinate 19,039 downwards.
CCACTGGCATCACTGGCATCTCTTAACTTTGTTGACAAACGCTTCAAACAGAGCACGATCACTGACTGCCTTCCTAGAAACCATGCTCCATGCACTCAGCTGCACAGCGAACATATCTAGCTGCCGCCGAACAAAGAAGCAACTCACAACACAGCATGGTTGAACTCTACGCAGCACCCTCCTCACTCGCCACCCACCAACCCACCCACCTGGATATCGTGCTCCACGTACACCGTCTTGAGCTCATCAGGCGCAGGGAAGCCGTCCAGCTGACCCCTCGCAATCGCCTTCATCAGCGTACTCTTACCCACACCATTGCCACCGCACAGGCCGTAGCGCCTGCCCCTGATCAAGCGCAGCGTGGCGTTGTTGAGCAGGATCTTGCCTCCGTAGGCGAGGCTGAAGCGGCAGTTGCAGAGCTCGTCCTTGTCAGCGTCCTCCTCGTCAATCTCCCAGCCGTGGTCCTCCTCCTCTGCCTCTGCCAGCTGGCTCATGGCCCTGCGGCACAATGATAATGAGCATGGCGTTCACGTGTTTGTTGGTGAGATGCATTTGTCATCAAATGTTGGTGCTGGCTCGTGGCCCTGCAGCACAATGGTAATGAGCACAGCGTTCACGTGTTTGTTGGTAAGATGCATTCGTCATCATATGTTGGTGCTGGCTCATGGCCCTGCAGCATAATGATAATGAGCACGGCGTGCCGTTCTTGGTTCTGGTGAGATGCAACTGTCCTGATGGGTTGGTGCTGGGCAAGAGCAAAACGTCAGCACCCAGCGGTGCGCCCATTGATCTATTCTGTGGCGTAATCGCTGCCAGCACTGCTGTAGTCTTGCTGCTGCGTGTGGCTCCATCCAGTGTCTGACCACAGCTACTGCTCAACCTCCCCCACGCACAGCCCAGCCAGCTAGCTGCTTCAGCTGCTGCCGCTGCTACTGCTTCAACTTCGAACCCACGCACTCACTTTGCCATGTAAGCCCTGCACACTGACTCAGCTCCCTCCTCGGACAGGAAGGCCGTCAGGTACGGCACCATGGCATCTGCCCACTCGTCAAACTCAAAGTTGCGGCTGTTGAACAGCAGTGTGGTCATCTTGGCCACGTACTCCAGCGTGGTCTGGTCCACCTTGATGTCGAGGCTGCGCGCAATGGTGTCCTTCAGCATCTGCAGGAAGGCCTGCGGCATGCATTATGCAGCAGGCCAGCATAAAAGGTGAGGGGATGAGCAGCAACAACAACTGCAGGTTCATCAGCACCAAAAGGCCCTTCAGCAACTGCAGGAAGGACTGCAGCAATGCAGCAGCGCGCAACAACTAAAGTGAGAGGGATGAATAGCAACAGCAGTCAAACTCAAAGTTGCGGCTGTTGAACAGCAGTGTGGTCATCTTGGCCACGTACTCCAGCGTGGTCTGGTCCACCTTGATGTCGAGGCTGCGCGCAATGGTGTCCTTCAGCATCAGGAAGGCCTGCGGCATGCATTATGCAGCAGGCCAGTATAAAAGGTGAGGGGATGAGCAGCAACAACAACTGCAGGTTCATCAGCACCAAAAGGCCCTTCAGCAACTGCAGGAAGGACTGCAGCAATGCAGCAGCGCGCAACAACTAAAGTGAGAGGGATGAATAGCAACAGCAGTCAAACTCAAAGTTGCGGCTGTTGAACAGCAGTGTGGTCATCTTGGCCACGTACTCCAGCGTGGTCTGGTCCACCTTGATGTCGAGGCTGCGCGCAATGGTGTCATTCAGCATCTGCAGGAAGGCCTGCAGGAAGGCAGCAATGCAGCAAAGGGAAACCAGAAGTGAGAGAAATTAAGAGCAGCACCAACTGCCGATTTGTCAGCACAGAATGTCCCTTCAGCATCTGCAGGAAGGCCTGCAGCAATGCAGCAGGGCAACACCAGAAGTGAGGGGAATATTTAGCAACTGCCAATTCATCAGCAAAACAAGGCCCTTCAGCATCTGCAGGAAGGCCTGCAGGAATGCAATGCAGCAGCGGGCACCAACATTGAGGGGATGAAGAGCAGCAGCACTTGCCATTTCAGCAGCACAACAAGGCCCTTCAGCATCTGCAGAAGGCCTGCAGCAACGCAGCACTGGGACACCTAAAGTGAGAGGGGGGAAGGGCAGCAACTGCCGATTCATCAGCACAAAAGACCCTTCAGCATATGCAAGAAGGCCTGCAGCAATGCAGCACCGGGACACCAGCAGTGAGAGGGATGAAGGACAACAGCAACTGCCGTTTCATCGGCATCGGGGGTCCTTCAGCAGCTGCCGGATGGCCTGCGCATAGTTTGTTGTGCCAGCAGCTATGCCCGTGCATGTGAGGATTGCCATTCCGACTCTGCTGCTGGAGGCCCGCACTGCTACACCCCATTGCTGCCATTGAGTCTCTAGTGCCTTGCTACTACCCTGCATACCCTCTTGCCGTGTAGCAAGCTGCCGCATAGCAAGCTGCCGCATAGCAAGCTGCCGCATAGCCTCACGCTGCCACTCACCGCTGCCTCTGCCTTTGCTGACTCTGGCTGTGCTGAGGCCTCCTCTCCCTCCTTGGCCACCTTCTCCAAGATGCTCATGGCGCTGCTGGCCACGTCACGCAGCTCAGGGTCGGCAGCAGCACGCGCAACCTTCTCAACACCAGGCAGCAGCCTGCAGCACGGCAAGGGGAGAGAGAGACGGCACCATGTGAGGATATGCTGGCCACGTCACGCAGCTCAGGGTCGGTAGCGGCACGCGCAACCTTCTCCACACCAGGCAGCAGCCTGCAGCAGGGAAAAAGACAGGATGTCAGCAGCGTAGCATGCCAGAGCAGACAGCTCAGGGTCGGCAGCAGCACGCGCAACCTTCTCAACACCAGGCAGCAGCCTGCAGCAAAATTGGGAGAAACAGCAGCATGTCAGGATATGCTGGCCACGTCATGCTGCTCAGGGTCGGCAGCAGCACGCGCAACCTTATCCACACCAGGCAGCAGCCTGCAGCACAAGTGGAGGAGAAACAGGAAGCAAAACAGCAGATGTCAGCAAATGCTGGCCACGTCACGCATCTCAGGGTCGGCAGCGACAAGCGCAACCTTCTCCACACCAGGCAGCAGCCTGCAGCACAAGAGAAGGACGGTAAGACACAGGATGTCAGCAGCGTAGCATGCCAGAGTAGGCAGCTCAGGGTCCGCAGCAGCACGCGCAGCCTTCTCCACACCAGGCAGCAGCCTGCAGCAAACGGAGGGGAAACAGCAGCGTGTCAGCAAATGCTGGCCACGTCATGCAGCTCAGGGCCGGCAGCAGCACGCAGAACCTTCTCCACAGCAGGCAGCAGCCTGCACAACGGCAAGATACAGGACGTCAGCAGTGTAGCACATGCGCCAGAGCAGACAACACAGATGCAGCTGCCCAAAGTTTTTTTAATTTGACAAGCGGCATCATAACAAGGTACCAGCTGCCATAGGACCTCAGGATCATCACCAGTGCTAGTGCTGCTGCTGCTGCCGCCTCTACCGCGACCCAGCTGCTACATACCCACGGCTGTAAATGCTGCTGCACTGCATTCTGGTCTGCTGTTGCCCAGAGCCTCACAGCCAGCATAGCTGCTGCCCCTGCTGCTGCAGCTAACACTGCTGCTCACTTGGGCCGGCGACTGATGTTGCTGCTGATGCTGCGCTGCCTCTGCATCGCAAACAGACGAGCCATGTTCCTGTGCTGCTGCTGCCTCCCCTGCCCCCGCTGCTGCTGCATCCCCTGCGCCGCTGCTGCTCACTTGGGCAGGAAGTTGACTGCATCCACTGGGCTGTTGACCAGCTTGCTCATGTTGGTGATGATCACGCACGACTTGCGCTGGATGGCGGTCGACTCGCGCAGGCCCTTCACCAGCAGCGGCACCATCACAGCCAGCGCGGGAGCCTCCACAGCCTGGGGTGATGGGCAGCAGCACCATTGACACGTTGTTTAAATACAAGGAGGTCGATAAGCACACCTGAACGAGGCATCGACCTCAGGAGGGGCTTTGGCAAACACCAAGATGCATCAAGGCCAGCACGGGAGCCTCCACAGCCTGGGGTGATGCAGCAGCAGCATTGACAAATCATCATCATGTTGCCCATTCAAACCATAGCATCGGCGCCAACGGCCCCACGCCCCACCCGCCCACCAGCCCTTGACACAAACAAGGAAGTCGAGAAGCAAACCAGACAGAGCAACCAACCTCAGGCAGGGCTCTGGCAACTCCTGGATGCAACTGCATGGCCGGGCACAACCAGTACAACTAGAGCTAATGCAACCCACAAAGCAAGCATGCTTGGCAAGCACACAGCAGAGCATCTCTCAGCCCTACCTGCACGAAGGTGGTTGCGCTGAGCTTGGAGACCACGTCCGGCACCTCTGCTGGGCGCGCCACGCAGTGCAGCAGGTCGTCCAGGATGTGCTCAATGTCCCTGTTGCCCACCAGCTTGAAGGTGGCAGTGCCGGCAGTGGCAGCAGCAGCCTTGACCTGCAGGTGCAATGCAGGTGCAATGAGAAGAGAGCAATGACGATACCATGTTGGTAAAAACACTAACAACAACCTGCAGCCGCATTGTGCTGACACAGCCGGTGGCAGCGCTGCCACGACATCGAAGGACCACCGCAGCCGCACGGAGATACCACCAGACACACAGGAGGCACCAACTGCATTATGTATGGCTGCACCGTGTTCTCCTCTCCTGTCTGCATAAGCATACGTAAACCCTGCTCTGCACATGCAACGGCTCACGTGCGCTGTGTCAGCCTGCTTCCACCCTAAAAGTAAACCCTGCCAACCCCATAAACCGTGCGCTGCAGCCGCACCTGCTCGCGCGGGTCCACCATGCGCTCACTGTGGGCTGCAAAAGACTGCTCCACCCTACAGATGAACCCTGCAACATCCCAAACCCTGCTCTTCATAATATAACCCTGCTCTTCATAATATAATAATATATGTGTAGCTGCACTGTGCTCTCCTCGATGCATATATGCTCTGCTCATATAAGAATGCGTTGACCCTGCTCTGATTTTTGTATAGGATGCTTCAACCATGCTCTTCACACACCTGCTCGCGCGGGTCCACCATGCGCTCACTGATGAGCGGCACAATGGCTGGCAGGCAGGCCGCCACCTGGCTGGGGGCGGTGCGTGTCAGCGCAGCCAGCAGCAGCAGCGCTCCCTCCTTGACCTGCCACTTCTTGCTGTCCTCCATGGCATCAAAGATGACTGCAGGCAGACGGCCAGCAGCAGAGGGCAGATGTGATACTATAGCCCAGAGCCATCACATGCACCACAACACAACACACCTGGCGTCGAGTTTGTTTAGAGCTTGCGCGCTTGCTTGCTTGCAACACGCGACCTGATGACCTACTGCTGCTAATTATGGACTATGACTCAGCCCCCCCCCCCCCACACACCTGGCAGCACCAGCTCCACTGCGTGTGGGCACAGGATCGCCACGACCGACTGCGCAGCGCCCATTGCTGCGTCCCTGACTGGCGATGCCTTGTCAGCGAGCCTGTCCAGCATGTGCTCCAGAAGAGGCACCACGTACGGCTCGCAGGGCCTGCCCACAGACTGGCACAGCTGCTTGAAGGCCAGCAGCGCTGACTCGCGGCCCTCTGCGTTGCTGGTGTCGTCCATCTCTGCCTTGAGCCTGGTGATGAGAGGGACATGACATGAGACATTCGCAAGCAATGAGCAAGTGTCTCAGGCGTGACAGCTGTGTGTACATCATTCTTAGTAAAGGCCAGTCACTGACTGGCCGTTTTTGGGTGAGGTCACTGGCCATGTTGCCAGTGGCTCTCACCCTGTGTTCATCATCAAGACCTCATGGTTTGCTTTTGCAGTGCAGTATTGTACAGGGTTCGAGCCACTGGCAACATGGCCTGTGACCTCACCCAAAAACCTGCACCCTGTTGCTGTGTGCTTCTGATGGCGTGTATTTGTTGATTCTGTCCGTGTTCACAGGATTGAAGCCTGATGAAGGGTGAAGAGCCCGAAACGCGTCGCTTTCCATGTAATACGACAAAACAGAGTCAACAATAGTCTGAACTTGTCTCAACAGTAGCTGTAGCCAGTCGCATTACGCTATTGCTTTTCAAATGAGCAAGTGTCTCAGGCGCGACAGCTGTGTGTACATCATTCTTAGTAAAGGCGCGACAGCTGTGTGTGTACATCATTCTTAGTAAAGGCGCGACAGCTGTGTGTACATCATTCTTAGTAAAGGCGCGACAGCTGTGTGTGTACATCATTCTTAGTAAAGGCGCGACAGCTGTGTGTACATCATTCTTAGTAAAGGCGCGACAGCTGTGTGTACATCATTCTTAGTAAAGGCGCGACAGCTGTGTGTACATCATTCTTAGTAAAGGCGCGACAGCTGTGTGTACATCATTCTTAGTAAAGGCGCGACAGCTGTGTGTGTACAGGGTAACGAAATCTGCTGGTAGCTGCACGGATGCGCACCACAGCTGCTGTTGCCCCATGCCCCCGCTATGTTAAACACATGCTATCAGTGCCCCAGTAAGCCTGGGTTGGCTTGTATCATCTGCAGCGCCTTGCCGCAGGCATGTAGCCATGCAACACCAATGGCTTTGACAAGCCAGCGCGCTACACGAACAACATCAACACGAGGATGTGCAACACGTACACCACACTGCTAACTCGCCAACTCACTTGGTCAGCAGGCCGTTTGCCTGCAGCGCTGAGAAGCCCGCTGCTGCCACCACACCATCGATGTCGGTGTGGCCGTCGCAGTGCACATCATGCTCGCCAAGCGTGAGGCGGCCCAGCAGCTGTGCAACCTTGCGTGACTCAACTTCCTCTTGGCTGACCACTGGCGGGGGTGGGGCACGGTTCACAATCCTAATGCCGCCGCCTGCTGGCTTTGCAGCAGGAGCTGCTGCTGGCTTTCCTGCAGGCGCATTAGGGTCCTCCTTTTTGCGGATGACCTTCATGCTGCTGTTGCTGTAGGCACTGCTGTTGCTGCTTTGCAGAGTGTGGCAGAACTAGTAGCCTGGCGCAAGAAGCGGTGTTGCAGGCAGCGTCACGGTGGTAGGAGGAACTGTGAGTGATGCACAGCAGATAGCAGCTGCAGAGCAACGTATTCCCACTTCAAACGTTGATGCACGCATCCAATATGCAAGCACGCGTCTAAGGCTCTCATGCATGGCCCCAACCACTAGCCTGTCTGGCTGCTGAGGTAATGTCCAGCGGCCTGCCACTTGCACCCTGTTGTTGCTGCTGCTATGCATGACGGGGGATATATAAATCTTGAAACAAGCGTGCACAGCGCGCTGTTGGCACCAAGTGGCAAACAATGCTCCCCGGCCCGCCAAGCGAAGTTTACCTGAACAGCCAGCCGGATAGCAGGCTAGGGTGTAATGTGCTGATCAATGAATTGCACTAAACAAGACTTCTACGTAAGCGAACTGGCCACAGCACGCAGGCTGGGCAATCGAAGAAGCAAAAGGAGCTACTGTTGATGCTTGCGCAGCCGGACAGGAACTGCCAGCTTTACAGACACCACGTGCCTGCGAAAAGGTGCGTTCATGTGGGCAGCAGGGGATGAAGCACTGCTGCTGCAACGCACGAGCCGTCACTTTTGCATGACTAACGAGTAACAAAGACATCGGCCTGCAGCTCTAGCTGTTCTATCATGTTAATCGTTGCTGCTCCACAGTAAGACGGTGTTAGGAAGACAGATCGGTGCAGTTGGCGCAGCTTGATTCCGAGACACTACAAGAACCACCTGCCTGCCTCCATACTGCTGACCTGACAGGCAAAGCCCGTTGCTGTATACAGTGTATACGCGTCAGAAACATATAAGCTTTTGACTGGAAGCCATGGCCAAGAAGAAGAAGGCAGCCCCAGCAGAAGCAGCAGCACAGCAGGATGACGCAGGGGAGCAGCCGTCCACCTCAGGCAGGGGCCGCGCCTACACTGTCAGCATGGCTGTGCCAGGCTCAATGATCGACAACACCCAGAACATCGAGTTTGCAACCTTTGTGGCAGGGCAGGTGGGCACCGCAAGGCATGGCCTCTGCAGTTGTCATCCGTGTGTTACGTCAGCATGCCATGATGCATCATATCATGCATCAGCCAACGGCAGGTCGAAGCTGACACTGGTGCAGCTGCATCTGCAGCTCAGCAACTGTAAAACTGCCGAAACCCTAGTACTTGGTTCACCACAGCAGGTTACCAGGTGAACAGCAAGCTGCAGGGGGTGTCAGGTGCAGGAGGCCTGAGCACATGCAGATGCAACACTGCCCAGCACATAGCACCGGGACCGCAGCTGTTGCTTGCGTTGAATTGCTGTTCCACCGACACCCAACCCACCCAGCGTCACATCCACCTGTAATCCTCTCAAATTCGGCCACCAACCGTCCACCTCACCTCCGCCCTGCTTCGCCCTGTTGTGCGCCATGCTGCTACATCTTCACATGTCTGCCGCAGGTTGCTCGCTGCGCAGCCATCTTCAACGTAGACGAACTCGTCGTCATCGACGACTCCCCGCAAGCTGCCAAGCGCGATGGCAGCGTGGGCGCAGGCGCAGCCTTCCTGGCACGTGTCGCGCAGTACTTGGAAACCCCACAGTACCTACGCAAGGCGCTCATACCCATGCACAGCGACCTGCGGCTTGCAGGACTGCTGCCTCCGCTAGATGCTCCCCACCACATGCGTGCCAGCGAGTGGAAGCAGTATAGGGAGGGCCTAGTCCTCAAGGTGCAGCCTGGTGTGGGCAGTTATGTGGACATTGGGTTGGACCGCATGGCGTTTGTGCCGCAGGCAGTGGCGGTCAACACGCGTGTGACGCTGGCGGTTGGAGAGTCGCCACAGGTGCAGTTCATGCCAGACTTTGGGGAGAACATGATCCTGGGGCAGGTGAGGCACCTGGAGGCTGTATGCTGTATTGTTTAAGCAGCGGAAGGATCAGCAGTAGGGGGGGCGCATGTGTCAGCTGTTGCTGAGTTGGTTTAGCGGGCCTGCTATGGAGAGGCTGCTGGGCTGTTTGCAGTTGCCAGCTGTAGCTCTGGGATCGTGCAAAGCAGGCTGCAGGCCGGTAAGCATCACAGGGCTGGTAATTTGCTGTCTCTGATTTTGAACCTGCAATAACTCTTTCACCAGCAATCATTTCATAGTACGCCACTGTATTCATGACCCTTGCCCATGTATTCTTGCCCTCCTCCATGCCCTGCCCGTTGCAACATTCTCGTTATCTTTCGTCATCAACAGGTGGTGCCACCCAGCCAACCGCGGGAGCATGACGGCCTCTACTGGGGCTACACAGTGCGGCTAGCGCAGGGCCTATCGGGGCTGCTGCATGAATCGCCGTTCAAGGGCGGCTATGACCTCAAGATAGGCACCAGCGAGCGCGGGCAGGTCGTAGCGCCAGGCAACCTGCAGCTGCCAAGGTTTAAGCATGTGCTGGTTGCGTTTGGAGGGCCTGGGGGACTAGAGGAGGCAGCAGAGCACGATAACCAGGTGGCTGGCAGAGAGACAGTTGAGTTGTTTGGGCTGTACCTTAATACATGTGCGCAGCAGGGCAGCCGGACGATTCGGACAGAGGAGGCGATACTGATCAGCCTGTCGTTCCTGGAGACGGCGCTTCACAGCTTTGGCGGGCGATAAGCTTATCTTTAAGGCTTGGCAGGTGTTGATAGCTATTATCTATGCGGCAGCAGTGGCCTTGCCAGCTGCAGCAGTTTGTGTGAAAGCAGACTGCATACTGCCACATGGTATGAACGGGTTTGCCCGTGCCACAGCTGTCAATCGCTGTAGAAGGCTGGCAATTACAGTGGCCAGGCGTATGGTGCCGCCAAGTTGAACAAAATTTTACCTCAGCCTGTCGGACAGCCAGTGAGCAGGCTACTGTAGTTGATTCAGCGCGCTTTTTATGTAGCACGGTCGTGCTTGCAGATTTGCAGAACCCTTGAAGCCATCGTCTAGCTCATATCCTACTGCGGAAGTTAGAGGACCGGGGTTGTCATTGGTTCCGGCGTGACTCCGTGACAAAACGACCCTAGTTTGAGTTTGGTGCCATGACAGCTGATAGCTGTGTTGCAGCGTCGTGAATGCACATAATACGTGTCGTCACGTCTTCTGAAGCCGTCTAGAAGCGCACAGTGTTCACACAAGACACCGAAAGCATGTCGACAAGGGCATTGTCAGCAAGCACGAGCAACTGCTGGTCATAATCACGTTATATGATGCTCTGTCACAGTGGTTTAGCGAGGCAAGGAGGCATTGCTGCCCTGACACTCGGGGTTGGGGCCCTGCAACAAGTCACGAGATGGTGCGTTGTCGCAGCGCACCATGGCCAGGCGTGCAGCTGCTACATTTCGAACCAGTATGAACTTGAGCTGTCACCTGTTGTTGCTCAGCACCACACGGGCGACGTTCGTGTGTTTAGCACATTGGACACCTGCAGCAGCAGCAGCAGCTAGCAGGTACGCAACCACCTGGTCATGGCTTTCTCGGCTGCCTGCAGTGTGACAAGATACTTAACCACGACCCAAGCTGCTCCCGAAAAGCACTATGGGGGCATCAGCGATGATGACCGCATTTTCCAGAACATCTACGGACGACATGACACGTCCATCAAGGTGTGGGCAGCATGCAGTCATGCGAATTTGCACTGATACATCAGCAAACAAGCGACCGCTAGGCAAAGATGACAGCAGCCACATATGCCCATGTTTCAGGTATTGGCAACGACTGCTTGTGAGATGACAGCAACACTAGACTAGTAACCAGCAGTATCCTTGCTCCTGCATCCACACATCGGCAACACACCACCATGGTGACCTGTCATGCCTACAACAGTGATGATGCCGCATGCTGCTCCACTGCATGCTTTTCTGCGTGCTTTATGCAGGGCGCGCTTGCACGGGGTGACTGGTACCGCACGAAGGACCTGATCGCTAAAGGCAGCGACTGGATTGTTGACCAAGTGAAGCAGTCAGGGCTGAGGGGCCGCGGAGGTGCAGGCTTCCCCACAGGTACGGGTGCATCTGCATTGCAGATAGTTCAACCTTCATTCCTTCGCGCTAATCTGTGTTCCTCGGTGTGGTGCGTGCCATCTGAGATGCAAAACGGCCTACGTGTAACTCCCCCACTCTGATTGCGCAACAAACAAAGGCATATGCATTGCAAACCCCAGCTTTCAACTATAGCAATACAACAGCACAGCTGACCTAGAGCTGCCCTGCATGCTGTAGCCTATAAAGACGCAGCACCTGAGGTGCCTAAAGGTCCAGGGCGTGCTGTGTCTCTAAGCTCACTTGCAGTGCTGCGTGAAAACTTAGAGTACGCATCATTCAGGGGCCAGCAACTCTGTGTGTAATTGTTTGATCATGCTCGTGAGTTAGTTTCTGCTGATGCTGACGATGCTGTGGGCGTATCGCCTGGTGTTGTGGCTGCAGGCCTCAAGTGGAGCTTCATGCCAAAGGTGAGCCAGCGCCACCAGCAGCAGCAGCTGCAGCAGCAGCAGTACCGGCAGCAGCCGCAGCCGCAGCGCTGATAACCAGCCACATGAGTGCCAGCAGCACTGGAGGGCGGACTGTAAAGGACAGCAGCCATCGCTGACAGAACAGGGGGCAGCAGCACCAGCGTATGCGCTGCTGACGGCGGCGGCAGCCGTGAGTTGCTCTCGGCACAAGGGATGCAGTGCTGCTGTGGTCAAAGCAGCCGGAGCTACCAGGGGCAGCAAACGTACTTCGCGTCAAGCTGCATTGGTTGCTGCTGCATTTGTCACGACTGCCGGAGGCCTCTGATGGCCGCCCTAGCTATTGCGTGATCAATGCAGATGAGAGTGAGAAAGGCACCTGCACGTACAGGTCCTGCACGCCAGCTGAATTTCATGCTGCTGCTGCTGCTGTCACAGGAGACTGAGGGCCGTCCCAGCTATGTTGTCATCAATGCAGATGAGAGCGAGCCTGGCACCTGCAAGGACAGGGAGATCATGCGCCATGAGCCCCACAAGCTCATTGAGGGCGCCCTCATTGCAGGAGTGGGCATGCGCGCACGCGCTGGCTACATCTACATCAGGTGAGATGCTGCCACGCACTGATGCTTTGTTGCAAGCTCTACTGATGCTTCTGTCATGCTTCAGAGGGATGAGCTGGTGAATGGATTGTAGATATTCAATTTGTGCATCTGCGTCGGGTGTGTACTGATTCAGCGCACTGTGGCAGTGCGCATAATGCATGCTGCATGTGCCCCTCGGCTGCGCATTGCTCTGTCAAAGCACAGTGTTGTGGGAGTCAGTTAGCTGCGCCGCCAGAGGATTTCAAGTGTATTTTCATGTGCTGCGCTGTGGTGTGCTGTACCACATTGTGCTGGCCGGCTCTTCTGTGTGTGCAGAACTGAGCCCAAGACAGATGTTTGCAAACCAGGCGGCTGACAGCTGCCTGGACGTGTATGGAGGCTTGCCCTGTAAGGAAGTGTAACCCCAAACAGGCACCCAGTATGTCGCCCTTGTGCATGCTGCTCTGCGCCACGCTGCTGTTTTGTGCAGGGGTGAGTTTGTCAACGAGCGCCTGGCAGTGATGCGAGCCATAGACGAGGCCTACCAGGCTGGCCTGCTGGGCACTTGCACCCCATGGCACGCTACTGACATCCTTGCTGCTGTGTTGTGCAGGGGCGAGTTTGTCAACGAGCGCCTGGCAGTGATGCGAGCGATTGATGAAGCCTACCAAGCGGGCCTGCTGGGCAACAACGCAGCGGGCAGCGGCTACGACTTTGACCTACGTGTGCACTGGGGCGCTGGCGCATACATCTGCGGGGAGGAGACGGCACTGCTGGAGTCGCTAGAAGGCAGACAGGTGAGGGGTGGAGGGGGGTCAAAAGTGTGTGTAGGCTGTCTGAGGTGTCATGAGCAAGGGAGGTATGCCACCAAGTATGTGAAAGTGTAGCAGCACTCCAGCAGAAAACATGCAGTAGCACCCTACCCTGGGTGCAGGGGCCCTGCAGGCAGCGGCTACAACTTTGACCTGCGCGTGCACTGGGGCGCTGGCGCATACATCTGCGGGGAAGAGACAGCGCTGCTGGAGTCGTTAGAAGGCAGACAGGTGGGGGGGGGGGAGTGAAGGTGGCTGGGGGCTGACTGAGGTATCATAAGCCAGGCAGAATCTCCCTGGGAGATATGCCACTAAGTATCTAAACTGTGGGCCACCAAGTGTTAGAAGGCAGGAACTGTCAAGTCATTGAGGGGTGACTTGGTTGAGGGGAGGGGAGATGATGTGCGGTGGCTGCCTGGGGTATGCCCCCAAGTACGAGCAAGGGCTGCATGCCAGTGAGTGGCGCAGGACTTGCATGGGGTACAGCACAACACTGCAGGCAGGTCTGTGGTGAGCTGCTTACAGGCCCCCACAAAGCTTGCCGGCTTGGATGGCAGCTGTTTGGCAGCTGCTGCCAAACAGCACAGCACATCCCTGAGGCAACAAGTGGCAAGGTGCAAAGTACCTGTTATTGGCTGGTTGATGTGTGCGAGTTGTCTGTGTTCCGTGATGCCTACAATGCACTGCATCAACATCAACCTGCCTATAACAGGCACTTCGCACCTTGCCACTTGTTGCCTCAGGGGTGTGCTGTGCTGCTGGCTGCAGGGCAAGCCTCGGCTGAAGCCTCCCTACCCTGCAGCTGTGGGTCTGTACGGCTGCCCAACTACAAGTGAGGTGCAGGCAGCACAGCAGCACCAACAATGCCACAGCGGCCTAGCACAGCATGTTGAGAGTCGCGCCTCACTGCCGCAGGCATCACTCGCTCCAGCATAGAGGTTGTGGCCAGCAACCACTGGCCTAATGCAAGTACTATAGTTGTAAAACAGCGTGTCAATGAATGGTCTACTTCTGTGGAAAATACCAGCAGAAACACACCATGGCCCAGGCGTGTCGTCATTTGCTGCCTGCCGCAGTCACCAACGTGGAGACTGTCAGCTGCGTGCCCACAATGCTGCGGCGAGGCCCCGACTGGTTTGCCAGCTTTGGCCGCCCCAACAACAGCGGCACCAAGCTCTACTGCATCAGTGGCCATGTCAACAGGCCATGTGTTGTTGAGGAGTCCATGAGCATACCACTGAGGGAGCTGATTGAGCGGCATGCGGGTGGGTGGAGTGTATGCGCTGTGCACATGGTGTAAAGCAATTGTGTGCATAGTCAGGCGTGTGCACTTGCAAGTTGGCTCGCTGTGTTGTGCAGGCAGCATGGCACAGAGCTGTCGCTGAGCTGAGCACAACACTCGCCGTTGCACTTACTTGACAAGCAGCTGCGCGCAGCAATGCAGTGTACAGCACATGTATAGTCATGTTTGTGCTGCTGCTGCTGCCGCTGCTGCTGCTGCTGCTGCTGCTGCCAGGTGGTGTGCGTGGCGGCTGGGACAACCTGCTGGCCATCATCCCTGGAGGCTCCAGCACACCACTGCTGCCCAGGGTGCGCATGGCAGTTCACCAGCTCAGCACAGCAGTGGAGTGATGTGCCTGGCAGCTACGGATGCATTGCTGCATGGTGCTGTCATGTTTGGTGCTGTCATGTTTGTGTACATCACACAGGCTGGTGTTGCTGCACGCACCCCACTGACCGCCAGACGCATCTGTGTGATCCTCAGCGTGGCATCAAAAGTGTTCAGGGCTTCGGAAACAGCTGAATCTGCAGACGCATGTGTGTCAGTGCTGCTATGGTTTCTTGCCCGCCATCTGCAGGCTGCATGCGACAGTGTGCTGATGGACTATGACTCGCTCCGGGAGCAGCACAGCGACCTGGGAACTGCAGCAGTCATTGTCATGGTGGGTGGTGACGGAGGTGATGACAGTACCCTGTAGGTAGCTAGTGTATGTCTATTGAACACGCATGGGCGCAAGGGTGAAGCTGCCTGCTGCTGGTGGGGCTGCTTGTGCGGCGGGTGGCTACAGGTGGAGTGGCCAGATGTTGCTGCTATTGTATGCTACAAGAGCATGTATGTATACGTGGTGTGTGCACATGCTATATATTGCTACGCTAGGGATAGGCCGGGCAACTACAGCAGTGTGACTTGAGGAACCTGCGCATGCCTGTTGGGCTGTATTGGCGACTGCAGAGGAAACCACCTGCAACGCACTTGATTGTACCTGCTGACGCACACGCCTGTGGGTGTCAATGTGGCATGTCGCTCGCCTTTGCAAGGGCTGCTGTTGCTGCGTGCAGGACAAGAGCACAGACATCATTGACGCCATTGCAAGGTGCGTTGAATCAGTTGCCTCCAAGATCCCATCAGCGTGTGCAGTCATGTGCATGCAGAGCCGCTGCTGCGGCAGCTCGTGATTCTGCCAGTCAGAGTCTGACCAGCGCTGCCGCCGGCAAGCTCATGCGCATCCAGCACGGGCACATCACTTTAGATTTCCCACAGATCTGCGGGGGCAGAGAGATCAACATCAGCTGCCACGCCACCTATGATATAGTGTGCACGACCTGCAACGTGCTGTTTGGACTTGCTACTGGACATTTGCCTGTTGCTCATCAACTCCCTTGCGAGCTCTGCTGCTGCTGCTGCTGCTGTTGCTGCTGCTGCTGCTGTTGCTGCTGCTGCTGCTCTGTGCTCATGCGCTGCAGGCTTGCCTACTTCTACAAGGTGAGCTGTGCTTGAAGCAGTTCAGCCCTTTCACAGTTCGAACATGTGCTGCTGCAGCCTTCAACCAGTTGTTATCGTATTCGCCGTGATGCAGCACTGCCGGCTGCTTGACTGGACATGCGATTGCAGCAGTTGGCTTCAAGAGGTGTCAAATTCACCTCACAACAATCACACTGTGTCCGTGTGACGCAGCCTGCTCACGCAAAGGGCTACTGGCATCCAAGCGAGCTGTGTGCTGCCGCCTCTGCTGCCAGGTTGAGAGCTGTGGCCAATGCACGCCGTGCCGCGAGGGCACTGGCTGGCTCTACGACATCTTGACGCGCATTGTGCAGGGAGACGCTAACCTGCAGGAGATAGACATGCTGCAGCAGATGACAATGCAGATTGAGGGCCACACCATCTGTGCGCTGGGTGATGCTGCAGCGCTGCCGGTCATTGGGCTGCTGAGGCACTTCAGGTGCGGCTGCGACGCCAATGTGTTCCTGAATACTACTGTATGCGTCATATAATATTGTTCAGGGTGCAGTCAGTGTAGTACGGCTTACTGAACTTCAGGTTGAACATCCACCAGACACTGGTGAGTGCAGCTCTGCATGTGTCCATTGTGCATGCGCTGGCTGAGCAACTCTGCTGCTGCTGCGTGCTGTTTGCAGGGGTGAGATGGAGGCTCGCATCAAGTCGGGGCAAAAGCAGCGCATTGCTTCAGGACACTAAGCCAACACAGGTGGTGGCTGTGCTTACAGCCTACGTGAACATGCCAGCATTACACGTGATGTCACAGTTACGGTTCAAAGGCTTGCTAGCATCGCGATGAGCTGCATGTGTTGTGGGTGGCAGCCAGTCAGCTTGGCAGGCGCGAGGGGAGCCGGGTATGAACTGGTCATCGTTGTACATACATGCATGACGTCAGGTCTTGGCAACTGCTGTAAGAAGGATCACATCATCCAGCATTGCTTTGTGGGGGTAACCTAAACGCCAGGTGTCAGGCAATCAGGTGTTGCTGAGACTGAGACCTTGGCTACACAACGATCATGATGATCTGGTGCTGTCGAGGAAGAGCGGTTGTCATATGACATGATGATCTGGTGCTGTCACCTTGTAAAAGTATCAGCAGCACCCAAGCAGCAAGGCATGCAGTGACACCCTTCCCCGGCATGCAAGGCTGCTCACTCACGCAAGGCTGCGCATGCAAGCAAGGCTGGCCTGACCCACTGTGATGCGCCGCTGACCGTCAGCGACGGTCAATGCTGAGCAAGCAGGGCATAGCTGTCCAGATCCAGGAGCTTCCGGCCCGGCGGCACCAAGCCTTCTGCGTCCAGGGAGCATCAAGTAGTGGGCTACGCATGCACGCACGTCACGTGCGTGATATCGGATATCTTAATAATTACCTGAAGCAGAAGTAGGAAAGGCCTAGGCCTTGTGCGCTGCTGGTGGCGTGTTGGCTGTCCTTGCTGCAAGGCCAACAGGCACTTGAGCACAGCTTGTAGCCAGAATCAGTGGTGCAAGAACCATTCGCTGTTGGTACGGATCCCAGTGATCCTTGATGCTGACCCTGGCCTCGATCCACCATCCAGTGCGGCCAGCAGACAGACTCTGCTCTGATATGAGAAGGGGTGCTAGGGCACTGGGTACACTGCACCAATGTGCTGTCCCCATTCATCTGAGTTATGAAGTTTTGGTGCGTTTGGTGATGGCAGTAATCGGCCGTCGTGTAGTGCAGAAGTACTGTATTGCACTTGGTATCAAGAGAGCGACATCGCGGGGCTGGCACAGTGCACACTGTACCAATGGCAGCTTCTGAATGTTGTAAAACTATCGAACTGTGCGTGAAGAGTGCAGGCCAAGCATGTGACGGAGACGTGAGTAGGGCCTGTTTCTCTGGTTGACGCCGTCACACCGTCAAGCAGTGTGTCTTGACGGGCCTTGACGGTAGAGCAATGCACTTGACGTGACCGTCGTTTCTGTGCACCTTCAACACCCCTGACGGTGACACACCGTCAAGGGAAAACCTGAACCCGGATGGTATCATTTCTGGGCAATAGATGCCGCTTTGGCCCTTGCAGCCTGTCGCAAAGGTTGTTCTGCAAGGCCAAGATACCTCAGCGTTTGCTCTCAGAGGCGCAGCGTGCACCAGCGCCACTGCCTGCCCTTGATCAAGGGCATCATGATGGACGATCCGGAACGCCAGCTGCTCAAAGCACTCGCTGATATTGCTCGTGCTGAAGTTGCTGCACCACAGTCGGGTGTTCAAGAGCAGAATATCAAGCACTGTGATCAAGGCGAACATTGAAGACCCTCTTGTGAGGCAGGATGCCGATTTGTCGGTAGACCCAGCGTCAATGACAGGCGCAGGTACAGAATGGCGCCATATGGAGGGCTGCAGCCCTTGTGGCACGCCATATTGTTTTAAAAATCCAATGACTGGATCTATAGCCAAAGAGGTGCTGCTGAAGCAGGCACAGCGCTGCAACAGTGCATGTGTGGACCCATGGCACCAAGTGTGCAGGGGCGTTGAACTGCGAAGTAGCCAAAGTAAATTTCAATGCAAAATCCGATTTTTTTGGCTGCAAAGCAGTTGTCACGAGCTTGCAATGTGAAAGATAGTTTGCGGTTCTCAGACACCGGAGGGTGTCGACACGGGGGAAAAATCTTGTACAAAAATTATTGCATTATAAAGGTTTTCTTCGAATCCTGTTTCTACCGTAGCTGTGCATACACGCACGGCGAAAGTAACACGCCGTTCGGTCTTCTTGCCCAACTTACTTTTACTGGGATCCGTAATCAGCGGTTGTGATGTGCCCACTTGGGTCGCGCCGCGTTTTGTACTGCCACTCCTGAGGATCTTCGGGAGAAAAGAGCGGTTTGTATTGCCACTCTTGCCTTGCAAGCTGTGCGCAACCACATACTTTGTTAATGCGTGTTCAACAGCGGTCAAGTAGGGTTGCAAATTCGCGAGAAAGACGTAACACTGTTGCGCTGAGTCAGCGTTCATGTGCTGGGGAGACAAAATGACCGTTTGCTTTGGATGCCACATCGCAGCTGCTAGTATACCATCGCAGAGCCTTCCATGGAGAATCGGAGACCATCTGCGCAGAAGAGGCAACGACCCTACGTGGCAGGCGCTGCGACAGAATTCAAGCACCGGCATGGCAGCCGAAGTGTCAAATATGGAATCACCCGGGATCGAACCGAGGACCTTTCGCGTGTTAGGCGAATGTGATAACCAACTACACCATGATTCCAGATATGGCAGTGTGAAGGAAAAAAGCTTCTATGTACGGCGAGTTATTTCAGTGGGACGGCTACCGCGCTGGTTGAGCAGCGTAGGCAGCAGCAGCAGCTGCAACAACAACAACAGCGACAGCAACTGATAGCGCAGGTGTTACAGGAGGCGAAGCAGCAGGCGGTTTTGCGGTTTTGGGAGTTGCTTGCTGATTTTGTGGCAATGGAGGCTGC
>CADDIJ020001697.1:0-49793 GCA_902809745.2 Tetradesmus lagerheimii | reverse complement strand
CAGCAGCTCAGTGCCAACTGGCAGCTGCTACTGCTGTCATTTTGCTGCTGCTGCTGCTGTTGTGTGCATGCACAGGTTGTCACTGACAACGCGCAGGCCTGCCGTGCAGCTGGTGCCCTTATTGAAGCACAGTACCCTCACATCACGTGGTCGCCCTGTGTGGCACACGTGTGCGACCTGGCGCTGGAGGGCATCTTCGCCCTGTCCTACTTAAAGGAGGTGCACAGCAACACCAAGGGCTTTGTGGGCTTCATCAACAACCACCACCACACCCTGGCAGCATGGCGGCAGCACCAGGCAAATGCAGAGGGCAGTGTGCTGCAGCTCATCAAGCCTGGTGAGACCAGGTTTGCGTCAGCACTGCTGATGATTGAGCGCACCATCAAGGTCAAGGCCAAGCTGCAGCAGTTTGTGGTGTCCGACAACTGGAACAACGCCATCGCCACCATGAAGGCCGCTGACAAGGTGCGGCAGTGTTGGAAATCTTGCAGAGCTGTTAACTGCACATTGCCTGCCCCCTTCTCACAGGATATAGGGTGACGCTGATGAACCCTGGTGCATGGCAGCCGTGATGCTGCTGACTTGGCCTTATGCTGCCGCACATTGTTGCATACCGCATGCAGCACACCTGCACATGGCTGCACAAGTGCCCTTGTGAGAAGTGTTGACCCCACACCTGACAGCATTTGTGGTGCAACAATGCTCATGTGCCACTGCCTTTGCATTCCAGGACACCGCTAACACCTACAAGGACATCATCCTGAGCGCTGCGCACTGGACAGCAGCTGAGCAGGCGTTTACTGTGTGCGAGCCTATCCTGCGGCTGCTGCGCTTTGCTGATGGAGATGTGCCAAGCAGCGGCAAGATCCACTACTACGCCTACAAGGTGCAGCAGCGGCTGCAGGAGGTGCAGCTGGATGATGAGGTCATGGATGAGGTGCAGGACATTTGGACGCAGCGGTGGGAGTACATGAGCAGCCCGCTGCATGGTGCAGCCTACTGCCTCGACCCTGAGTTCCTGACAGATGAGGGGATGGACCTGGCAACAACAGGGATGCATGTGTGTCTGACCTGCTGAAGATGATCAACAAGCTGGTGGCAGTGTCTGATAGGCAGGCTGTGCGGTTGTCATATGCTGCCTTTCGCAGCAAGGAGGGGCTGTTTGGCGAAGCAGAGGCGCATGCTGATGCTGCTGCGATGCCAGCGCACCAGTGGTGGAGCATATATGGTGCAGACCACCCCCAGCTGCAGAAGCTGGCCATCACCCTGTTGTCTCAGGTGTCAAGTGCATGCTCATGTGAGCGCAATTGGTCCTCATATGATTTCATTCACAACAGGCGGCGCAACAGGCTCACACCTGCACGTGCGCGTGACCTAGTGTTTGTGTTCACTAATGGCAGGCTTGTGCGGAAGATGGCTGTCGGGGAGGAGGGGTTCATTGGGTGGGATGAGGAAGAGGAGATGGAGGGGAGTGGCAGCGAGGGTGAGGGAGAGGAGGGTGAGGAGGGTGAGGAGGGAGAGGAGGGGGGTGAAGGTGAGGGTGAGGCCGAGGGGGTGAGGGTGAGGGAGAGGAGGGAGAGGAGGGGGGCAGCTGTGAGGTTGAGGGGTGAGGGCAACGTGTAGCTGTGTAACCACAAGCACCAGCCTGGCTTTTAGGGGAGTTCCCACAGTACAGCGTACTTTGCACCGTACTACAGCGTACTCTGTCTCAGCCGCCACGTACTCTAGCGTACTACGCACTACGTACTACGTACTACGTACTGATGAACCCTGCTACATTGCATGGCAGGTGCCTGCTGAACTGACGCGCTGCACCATGCTGCTTGCAGCGCTGCCAAAGCAACAGCCAAAAATGGCAAATGCGCTGCTAAGCTACAACGCACCATATTACCACATTACATACGCTGCAGCTCAACTATTTTGCAGCAAGTGCGCACTTCGCTGCATGCAGCCAGGCCGTGTACTGCACGCAAAGCTGCAAGAACCAAACAAAGCTCTACCAACCTTGACCATAGCTGTGTGGTTGCTTTGTTGCCCATTGCTGCAGCAGCACACTAGCTCAATAGCAGTGACCAGAACATGTGGTGCACGCTCACGTGCACGCCTGATCGATGCACAACAGGCCATCATGCTGCTGTGTTGCTTTTCACAGGCTGCCTGCAGCGCGTTATAAGCAGGATAAACTGCTGCAACAGCTGCGCCACAACCTGAAGGCAACACACGTGCTTCAACTCTTGACCTGGCACAAAAACTGTGGGTCACAGACGCTCTGACTACACAGCGCAGCCAACAGCAACGGGCCACCAGATTACCTGACAATGAACATGACAGAGCTGTGGCACACAGCAACACCACAGCATGAGCAGTGATGACGCAACCGGGAGTGCAGTGCACCACATGCACAGCTGGCATACATGACAGCCGCTGCCCTGCAACGATTACGCAACAACCAACTCGTGCACGGACACTACATGAGCACAAACTAGTCTCCACAGGTGCTGCCGCACCCGCACGCTCTTACTAGCGTTACTGCTGCTTGTCCTGCTGCTCCTCGCTGCTGCTGCCGCTGCCAGCTGCCGCCGCTGCTGCTGCTGGCTCTGCTGCAAGCCCCAGTGGGATACCATACACGTCACTCCACACGCCCTTCACTGCATATACTCCCACAACTGCAAGCACATCTGCTGTGAAGATGAAAGGGAAGGACTTCCAGATGAACGGCAGCGCCACGTTGATGAGAGGCACCAGCAGGAACAGCAGGTTCAGCGCATCCTTCTCTCTCTGTGTGCACTCCTTAGCACGCAGCGATGGGATGGTGAACATCCAGATTGACCACATGCCCATTAGGCGGGCAATGCTGGGATCATCTGTTGGGAAGATGACGTTGAAAGACAGCAGGCCTCCTGCAACCAGCGCCACCCAGGCCTGCACTTCAAAGACGTTGTACAGGACGCTGCCCTTGACTGCCGGGTTCTTGCCAGTAGAGCCTGAAGCACGTGGTGCAAATGTGCCTGCTGTTTGCCGCGTGAGCTTTGTGAGCTGCTGGTCCAGGCTGGGTGTGTTGCTCTCCTGCTGCTGTTCTGTGGCTGTGTTGCTAGCCTTGCTGGGGTCCTCTGCCCTGCATGGTAGGCGCGAGCTGCGACTAACAAGAGGAGCTAGCGGCCGACATGCTGCTGCACGCTGAAGTGTGGATGTGGGGAACCGGGAGAGCTGCATGGTGTTGCCTGATGCTGCTGTTGATGGCGCGGTTGAGGGTAACACGCGAGGCCAATTGAACACAAGATCAAGACAATGCTTCAATATTGATTCGCATGCCGATAACTGAATTGCTGTGCTTGCATCTGAACAAGATCTATCGGCCGAGTTTGTGCTTGTGACGGGTGCTACATGACACTTGGCCGCGTCCTGCCTGGTTCTGCGAGTTCCTGTGCTGTAAGAGCATGTTTCACCAATATTCTTGACTGTGGACTTTGTTGCCTGATCAATGCGTTCTGCTGCGGATCAGTTGCGGTGCAGGCTGGCAGGCAGCAGCACTGTGACATGCAGAGGGGCCAGCAGTGCAGTGCGCTCCTCTACACGTCCGTCTGGAAGCCCTACACACCACGCTTCACATAATAAAGCAGTACATATCATCGAATTGACACATGGGGCAAGCAATAGATTGCCAGGCCCCAGTCTGCCTCTAGCCTGGAGGCAGCTGCATCTGGCAGTGGTGCAGCAAGGCCAGCTCCCAACATCATGGTCATGCTGTACAATACCACACAGAACAAATGCCACCTCAAGCAAAATTCTTTACCCTCAACCAGCATAATTCACCACAGCAAGCTGGGTAGCACAACAAGCACTGCGACATGCCGCTGTTGTATAGAAAGCTGCAGTGCTGCACATCCTGCAGGCTATGTGCACATGTACTACTTATCATCCACGTTTGGGAGACCGAGGGGTGATATGGGACATATACCCCTGGTTTGGGACCATGCCCGGAGGGCGCTGCCGCACGAAACCAGGCCCAATATGGGAAACGAGGATGATAAGCATGCAATGCATTGTGAAGTGAACGTCCGCACCGCTGCCAAGCAGTGCCTGACGCAAGCAGCCTCAACACGATGCATGGTGATCAACACCATAGGCTGTTGCAGCAGCAGCATCACCAGCCCTCCCCTCCTGAATCGTCCTCATCATCACTGCCTGCCAACGCCTGCCCGTTCACATCATCGTCACTAAAAGCTGCTGCTTTATCCCAATCCTTCATCTTCACACCACCAGTCAAACCAGGGAAGCCCTCTCCTAACACCTCCCAGCCCGCGCCACCATACTGCTGCTGCTGCTGCTGCTTCGCCCCAGCTGCTGCGCCTGCAGCAGCTGCTGCTGCACTACCTGGTACTAGCTGCTCGCCGCCTGCTGCTGTTGCTGCTGCAACCTTGGCACTCTTTGCCTTGAGCTCTGCAAGGATGCCTGATTTGCCTGCTGCTGCTGCTTTGCCTTTGGGCGCCTTAGCGCCAGATGCTTCTGCTTCGCGCTTCTGCTTCTGTGCCTTGTTGACTGCATTGAAGAGCAGCACCACGCCGCGTGTTGCTAGCTTCTGCAGCTGCTTCTCACGCACGTCGTGTGCTGGGTCTGCTCCCTTCTTGGGCACTTTCTGCAAACGCAACAAGAACAACAGAAACAGCAACGGCCATTAAAAGTGCTGAACAAGAGAAAGCAGTACGGGTAGCTGGCAACTGGGGCAATGCTCTGGGGCAATGCTTTCAGGGTGCAGACCCTGAACGCCTCTGTAGACTAGCTAACTTAGGGCAAGGCCCACAGGCGACTGCGATGTTATAGAGAGCGCTTGTGACCATGCTGCTAGCAAACTGCTGGCAGTAACCTGCCCGCTGCACACTGCATGCGTGCCTTTCCTGGTGCCGTCTGAGCCACGCCAAAAGATGCATGTTCTGATGCATTTCTGCTACATTGCACATCAGTACCACCAGCAGCATGCAGCACAACAACAGCCTCGGATGTATGCTGGACGGATAGCTAAGCCTATGTCTTTATAGATGCACAACCCAGCCTGTAAGCAGGTGCCAGCCCTCAACTGAATGCACAACAGGTCTAAGGTCCATAGGTGTGTTACGTGCTGCTTGACTGTGAGCTCACCAAGTGCCCTCGCTGCTTCATCTCCTGCCGCTGCTTCTTCGCCTGCCGCGCTGCTGCCTCATCTGCCTTGACCTCTGCCTTGCGCTTGGCCAAACCAGCAGACTCAGACAGAATCACACCAGCGGGTGCCGCCGCTGCTGCCGCTGCTGCCTTGCCTGTCGACTTCGCCGTCATAATCTTTGCAAACGCTTTTGCGAAAGATACAGACTTGCCCCCCTCTAGGAATGAGGCCGGCGGCTGCTGCTGCCTGCTGCCTTGCTGCCCTTCTGAATCCTTGTCTTCACTGTCATTGTCATCATCCTGCCCTCCCTCAGATGCACTGCTGCCTGGGGGTTGTTCGTCGTCACTGCCGCCGCTGCTGCTGCTGGGGTTGTCTGCGTCTAAGTCCAAGTCATCATCTGATATGCCATCTTCTGCGGCAGCAGCAGCTGCTGCATCAGCATTGCCAGCTGCTTCTGCTGCTTCATCTTCTTGTTGTTCGTCTGAGCTGAGTGCCTCTTCACTGGCATCAAAGCCTGCATCCAAGTCTGAGTCGCCAGGCTCTGCGAGTGCAAATGAAAGAAAGACAGAACCGCAGCAGACAGCATGAGGCAGGTAAGTTGGTTGGTTGGTGATGATGTGTGGACGAAGTGTGGGTCTGTAGCTGCAGTGCAGCACAGTGCCAACGCCTGCATGCACAGCTGCACGGGGCTGGTGCTCAGGCTATCGATGCTGTGCAACTAGTGAATCGATGCTGTGCAACTAAGTATGCGAAGCACACTAGCTGGCAGAAACTGGCAGAACACAGCTGATGCTGCAGGCTATGGTTAACATGGTGTCTTGATGTCACTGTTTTGCTTGCAGTGGTGTCTCACACTGAGCATGACATGCTGCCCTGGACGCTCACCGTCATCCTCTCCGGAACCACTGCTCTGCATAGCATCCTGCTCGTCCCCAGAGTATCCTTCGCCTTCACCATCGTCGCTGGAGTCGTCTGCAAGGATGCCGGGGTCTTCAATGTCTTCTTGCTCTGCTGCTGCTGCTGCCGCTGCTGCTGCTGAACTGTCGGGCGCTCTCCGCTTGCCCATCTCTGTTCCTGTGCAAAATCGTCAAACTTATGCCTAAATAGATATACCAAAAGGGTTGAACAACGCTTACACAGTGACTTGGCGTAAGTAATCGGTGTGCTGCGGCGGGATCGAAACCCGTGAGTGTGACACGCTAAAAAAGAAGCTCAGAAGCTAACAACTTAAGCATGTGTCGGTTGCGCTGGACTTTCTGGCTCCCCTGCCCTGTACACATGTCAGTAACATTGGCAGGACACAGTTCAAGCTGCATCTGTCTTGCTTCGTTCTGCAGCAGTTTGTCCATCGATCACGTCTGTGGTTGCACAGGTTGGTGAGAAGGATCAGTGCGTGCTGCAGTATAACCTATTTTGCAGCGTAGAGCCATCTTGCAGCCATGCAACCCTGCAGGACCGATGCATCGCCTAGACAGCTGGAACCCGTTTGACGTCAGTGATAAAACGTGTTTTCCTGACTTGCACGAAGCCTTGCAGCCTGGAAGCACCCTAGAGCCGGCAGGCACTGCTGTTGTTGACATAGATGTACTGGCAAGACACCAACCTGCTGACATTGACGAACAGCACCCCCCAGACCTGGGCTTCTTACCAGCGGAGTATTCCATAACCCTAGAGGCCAGGTGTCAGGCCTGGTTTGACGAGCAAAGGCGCATCAAGGCGGCGAGGGTGCGCGCAGCAAGTGATGAGAGGCACACCTAGCGGTAGCAGGGTGTGGTGGTCTGCGGACCTGCTCAGCATGGGTGTGCACACGGTTTGCAGCTAAGCACTGTGGGCCTTTTACTAGTAACACGAAGGTTGTTTGGAAGTGCTGACAAGGCTTCCTGCTGTCCCTGCAGGGCGATTCACCTACACCCAGCTGCAACTTCCGCCTGCCGGGCATCCCCTTCAGGGACGCCTCAGCAACAGAGCTGCTTGCAGGACAGCATGCAGCAGCAACTGCACAGCATGCAGCTGCACCGAGCCCAGCAGCAACCGTTGCAGCTGGACAAACAGCCTGTGCACAGCAGCAGCACCAGCGCCAAGCTCCAGTGGTTGTGCAGGGCAGCAGCTGCGGTAACAGGGATAGCTTCTCCTTTGCCCAGCTTGCAGCGCAGGGTTCACCCACACGCACTGGTGAGGCACTCAGGCAACTGCCAGCGGCAGCGTTTGAGCCATCAACTCTGCCAGCAGCAGCAGCAGCAGCCACACATGGGCTAGAGGGTGTTGCACACCAGCTGTCTGCACCAAGCGGTGGCAGCAGCAGGGCGGTTGCTGCAGCAGGTGCTGTCGCGGGCCATCGTTTGAGCTGGCTTATGGAAGAGAACATGGCACAGCTGCAGCAGCTGCTGACACAGCAGGCTGGCAGTGAGGCCCAGGCCCAGCAGCAGCAGCAGCGGCAACAACACGAACAGCGGTGCCAGGAGTTTGTGCAACAGGAGGGTCTTGCCGATGAGCAGCCGTACGCGCTGCTCACAATACAGCAGCAGCAGGAGGAGCAGCGGCAGCAGCAGCAGCAGGAGAAGGGACAGCAGCAGGGGCAGCAGCAGGGGCAGCAGCGGCACCATGAGAGCCTATCAGAGACTGCCGTAGATGAGTGGCAGGAAGAGCAGCTGCTGCAGCAGGAGCAGGAACAGGAGCAGCAGCAGTGGCAAGCACTGCAGCAGCGCCTAAGTGCTCTCCTGCGCAGGAACCAGCAGCAGCTGCACCAGCTACTGGGCAGCCAACAGCAAGAGCTAGACTTGGCTGCCGGGAGCTCGCATATGCAGCAGCAGCAAGCTGGTGCAACTGGTTTGCTGCAGCTGCAGCGTAGTGTACAGGAGCAACCTCCGTTGCAGCCTGACAGCAGTCAGCAGCTGCCGACAATGCTGCAGAAGATGCAGCAGCAGCTGGCGCAGCTGCAGCAGGCATGCGAACCAGAGCAGGTGCTGCCTACGCTTTCGCAACATAGACAGGGCACGGTGCACTTGCAGGCAGGTGGCGCAGCAGCTAGTGCTGTTGTTACACCTAGAGCCAGGCAGCGTGTGGCACCTCTGCAGCCAGTCAGCATGCAGGAGCGGCAGCAGCAGCGCAGACCCTACAGCCCAATGCAGGCACTCGAGCAAGCAGCAGCAGCAGCAAATTCGTCAACGGGGCGTCTGCAGTTGCTGACAGGCGACTCTAGGCGTGTGGGTGCTGCTGTGCGTGGTGCGGCATCTGATCCTGCAGCTGCAGCCAGGGTGCTGTCCCCGCAGCGTTCTGCTGCTGGCAAATCAGACAGGCCTAGCAGCAGGGCGGGTAGTCCTGCAGGGCCTCTTGTGGAGCGTGGGATGAGCAGCACGAGGGGCTCTTCACCACCTCAAGGTGCAGCAAGGGTGCAACCAAGACCAGCAGCAGCAGGGACAGCAGTGGGTTCAGCAAGGCAGTTAGCCGCAGGTCAAGCAGCAGCAGCAGCAGCAGCAGGACAAGAGATGGCTCCTTTGAGGGGGCTGCAGGCATTGCAGCAGCATCGCTGGCAGCAGCGTCTTCAGGTGAGTTTGCTGATGCGCGCTACACAACTGGCCGTTTGTGCCTGGCAGCAACGTTTGCAAGGTGCATACACAGATTGCATTTAGGTTATGTGCAGCTTTAAGCTGTATGCATGCGTGCCCTGTTCTTGTTCAGTTAGGGCTTTCTGATGTGCTGACAGTGTGCTAGCACGTAGCTGTCTGATCTGCAAGTAGTCCGAGCATGTTGCTGCTGTTAATTGCTGCATGCAGGCGGTGTCTGCTCAGACCCAAACATCTGAGCTATGCTTCACGAGCCCAACAAAAGATGAAGAATTACAAACTGACGAGCAGTCTGCTGGCAGGGGCACAGCTGCTGGCAGTGCAGTTGCAAACAGCAGCTGGAATCCTGCTGTAACAACTGCTGCAACTGCAGCAGCTGCTACAGGACTTGGCAGTGCACCTAGCCCTGGGAGTACAGGTGCAATGTTTGCAGCTGCATCTCCTGTTGCTGCTGCAGCTGCGATGGCAGCAGCAGCTGCTGTCGAAGCTGCTGCAGCAGCAACACGCGGCTTGTCACCAGGGGAGGGCAGTGCAATCACCCGCGGCGATGGAGTCTCTGCAGCAGTTACGGCCGCTGCTGCCGCTGCTGCAGCGGCAGCAGCAGCTGCTGTTACTGCCGGTGGGTATGGCAGCCCTGGTATGTGGCAGCAGCAGCAGCAGCTGGGAGGCACCCCTGCTTCAACTGTTAGTGGCGCTGCATTGCCATATGCTGCAGCTGCCAGCAGCGCACAAGGACAGCAGCCTGCAGCTCATGTGGTGCGCTCATTATTTGGTCAGCGGTCAGCATCAGGGGTACCTGTAGGCCAGATGCGTGAGCATGCTGTCACCCCAGGATTGACAAGTGCGGGTGCAGGCAGGGGCACCAGCTACCTCCAGCAAGAGCAGCTGCAAGCAGGACCAAGCCCCTGGCACCAGCAGCAGCACTTGCAGCAGCAGGGGCCGTTGCCCTGGCCGCAGCTGCCAACAGCAGATAAGCTGCATCTGAGTCCTATGAAGGCCTACAGCAGCAACGTTTTCAGCGCTGGTGCTGGCACAGGGGCTAGGGCAGCAGGGCTTGGCAGTGCAGGTGGGAGGGCACCACTGGGGGAAGCCACCAACAGCCCTGGGCATAGGGCGATGGGTGGCATAACAGGCAGCCAGTCTGCTGCAGCCGCAGCAGCAGCAGCAGCGGTAGCTGATGTGGCTGATGGCGGCACCGGTGTCGCGCTGCATCCTGCGAGCTATGATAGCGCTGAAACAGACGCAGTAGCAGAAGCAATAGCAGAAGCAGAAGCAGTCGTAGCAGCAGCGGCGGTTGCAGCCAGTGCAGCAGGACAGCAGGGTGCAGCAGCGGGCACAAGCAGTGCATTTGCTACACCCGACGCAAAGAGGCAACATCCAGCAGCAACCGCAGCATCACATGGACCAGCAGGGTCAGCAGCAGCAGGACCAGTAGCACCGTCTAGGCTGTGTAGTAGTACTGCGGGTGGTGTAGGCGTGGTGTCTGGTGCTGTGAGCATGGGCTCCCCCGCCCTGCAGCGGTTGTGGTTTGACTACAGGGCCAGCTGGAAGTCTCTGCCAAACACCCCAGCTCAAGCAGCCAACGCGCCAGCAGCAGCAGCAGGATCTAGCAGGTTAGCGCAGCAACCTGCTGCTGCTGTTGCTGCTGAGCTAGCAGCAGTTGGGGTTACAGGCATCCCGGCAGCTGCCGCAGGGTCAGCAGGTGGCGTGCTCACCTCCCCTACGTGTGTGGTAGCAACAGCAGCACAGGCAGCTGCTGGCCCTGTGCAGATTGACGCGCGGTTTTACCTGCCATCTGCACGCAAGCTGCTGGGCACAGCGCTGCGAGCATCAACTGAACAGCCTGGCCTCATACCACCCGCAGCAGCATCCAGTGCTGTGCAGCAGGGCCAGGAGTTGAGCAGTAGCATGCAGCTGTATGGGCAGGTGGGCGCTGGTGATGATTTGCTGCAGCTTGAGCAGCTGTTGGAGCAGCAGCTGTCAGAAATGGAGCTTCTGGGTAAGGATCCTGCTGCTGCAGCTGCTGCAATGCAAGCACCGGCTGGCAGGAGTGCTGCTGCTGCTGCTGCTGTGAACAACCTTGGTGTGGGTGTGGGTGCAGCAACAGCAGCAGCTGCTGCTGCTGCTGCTTGGCAGGCAGGGTATGATGGCGACGTGGACACAGCAACAGGCAGTAGTAGCAGCAAGCATGAAGATGACGACGATGATGGCAGCAGCAGCAGCAGTGGTAGCCATGAGAGTGTTAGGTACAGGCCAGTCGAGGGTGCTGCTGGTCGACCCACTAGTGCCAACAGGATAGAGCGGCTGGTGGCTATGTATAGACAGCAGCAGTCGGCACAGCAGCAGCAGCATGCGGTGGAGGGGAGTCCTGAATTAGCGCGCAGGGGCAGTGTAGAGCATGTCGAAGAGTTAGGTTCCGATGGTGCTGGCAGTGAAGCCGCTGGCGTATCTGAGATGCTGAGCAGGTTCCTGCAGGAGTAGTTGTTTGTTCAGCCATCTAGTGTTGGCGCGCTGTATGATGCATGGTGTATGGTGCACATTCAACCAGCATCAGCATATGCTATGCAGCGCATAATGGGTAACATGATGATGATGATGCTATGCAGCGCATCCCCCCATCAGATGCAACACCCAGCCAACGGTCCAGTGGCCCATAGGCGCCCCTGCTGGATGTCTGTACAACTGAGTTGTCATGTATACGTTCCGAGACTCGAATTGGTTGGCTGCACGTAGCATGCACTTTCTTACAGCGGCATTGCATGTGAATGCGAGTCATCATCATCATCATCATCATCATCATCATCATCATCATCATCATCATCATCATCATGTTACCCATTAAGCCATAGCATCAACGCCATCGGCCCCGCGCCCCTCAGGAGCAGAAGAAAGAGGGAGCACTGCTCCATTGTGTTTGCAATTATTACGCACATCCCAAGCTTGGACAAGATACTCAGCAATGCTCCTAGATATCACTCGGCGCACCCCCCTACTACCCCAAATATCATCAGAAACAAAACGCAACAACTTAGTGGATGCATCAGTCAACGACAACACATTGCGCAATTTTCAGCGCCGCCAGCAACATCACGCAAAACAGACCGAATTTCATCAAGCAT
The DNA here is from genome assembly GCA_902809745.2 of Tetradesmus lagerheimii. Taxonomy (NCBI): domain Eukaryota; kingdom Viridiplantae; phylum Chlorophyta; class Chlorophyceae; order Sphaeropleales; family Scenedesmaceae; genus Tetradesmus; species Tetradesmus lagerheimii. Next base: position 37,974 of record CADDIJ020001697.1, on the reverse strand, counting down.
AGTATCCCTCTGAGCAGAAGTAGCGGGACAATCAAACATCAGATGTGACAAAGACTCAACACCCTGACCACAAGCAGGACATGCTGTGTTAGAATCAGCTCTGCTGCCGCCATAACGACTGGTAATGCGAGTCATCCAGTCAGTGAGTGGCGGGCACCACGGTGCATGTGGCACTTGGGATCTATGTGACGCATGCAAACTGCGTTCAGCGCAAGTTTCTTTCCCTGTACACCCACTTTCAGCAGCCTAAATTCTCCCAGAGGTACGCTTTCACTAGTGGGATGTATGTGGTCGGTGCAGGAACGCAGTGTGGCTGCTCTCCGCTTTGGGCGTAGGGGCACGGGTTTTTTGAAGCTGACACACGCGGTTATTCTGATGCCAGGGGGGACACCCAGCGCTTTTTCTTGAGCAACGATCCACCCCGGGGGGACGGTGAACGATTTCTGGGCAAGGGGTGTTTTTTCTGTTCTGCACACTGGAATCGGTGCCCGTTTGCCTGCCTGGCCCGGGGGGGACGCTTCCAGTTTTGAAGGGCAAAAACTGTCCTACCCCCGGGGGACGCCAGCGCTTGTGCCAGGCAGTAACAGGGTGTATCAGCTTCAACAAAACCGTGCCCTTGCCAGTTGTTGCCGACAATGTCGGACATGGTCAAAGTGCTGCTCAGCAGGTCAACATGACAGGCACATGACAGCAGCCACGCCAGCGCTCGCGCCATACACTAGTGTTTTTCTTACAATATAATTACGGTTTGTTGAAACTCATGGCGATCGTCTCACACCTCCAACTAGCCCTGCATCGCATCAAGCAAAGACAGACACTCACGATCAACGCCGTGTTGCCATGGTTATGAATTTGAAAGTTATATCGCTATAGCTGCACGACAGGTGTGCCTTGCAGCAACATGCAGGGGCCACACAGAGCAGCAGGGCAGCAGAGGAGACCCCGCAATGGAAGCAGCAGCTCCAGGTGCAGCTCTCTACTATGCTGATATCAGGGGGGGGTTGACTTACATGCTGATCAGGTCTTCCCCCGCACAGGCACCAGCAGCAACACAGGACAGCCAAGCGCAGCCTGCTGCCAGCGCTAGAAGTTCCAAGGTGCGTGTCTGATAACAAGAAGTTGCAGCTTGCATGTTGATGTAGTACTTCCTTACTAGTCTCGTGTTACCCTTGCAGCCCGCCATACCATGATGATGTGGCAGGTGGGTGAACATGTCTGAGCACCGTGCCCAGACACGTTGCTGCTGCACTCAGACAGGCTGTGCCGGCCCGAGTACAGACAGGCTGTGCAGCACTATCTCGAGATAGCAGCTGGCCTTGCAAATACAACCCCGGCATGCTTTTGCTGATACACAGCAAGGACAGGTAGCTGGTGAATGGGCAAGCTCAGCAGCAGTAGACAAACACCCTGCCTGCATTTGACAATGCTGCATCAGTATCAGGGACTTAGTTCCTCGTGCTTTCTCACTTGCTGCAAGCAACAGACCCTCAGCCCAGTCCTGGCGTGCTACTGCCGGTGGATGGTGCCAGCCAGCAGCACATCCTGCAGGCTATCGATGACTTTGTGCTGCAGCTGCCGCTGGGCGCCGACCGCGCATCAGCAGACATTGAAGCAGCTGTGTCAGCAGAACTGCTCAGCCTACACCTGGCGAACCAGCAGCTGAAGCAGCGCTTGCTCAAGTGGTGAGCATCAGTGGACAACCAGCCACGTGGATAAGCAATGAACTGTAAGCAGCTGGCAGTAGGGGCCAGCTTTTCAACAGGGACCCTGGCTGTAACAGCTCTGCAGTGTGGTTGTCCGTGCTCTGGCTGTGCAAGCAGATGCACAACCCTACCGGGCTGAACAGCATCCTGTCGTCATACGTAACCGACACATTTGTTGTGCTTGTGTTGATACTTGCTGCACAAATCAGGACGACCGCATCCCAGGAGCTGCAGGACCTTGTACAGCAGCAGCAAGCTGAACTGCAGCAGCTACAACAGCAACAGCAAAAGCATGCAGCAGCTGCAATCGACGCAGCTGCAACGGCTTCACAGCAGCAGCAGCTGGAAACTGCCAATGCAGAGGTACAGCAGCAGCTGCAGGGTTCAACCAGCCGGCTGCATGAAGTGGAGGCAGCAATGCACAAAATCATGGAGCAGCAGGTGAGAGCGCGACGTATGCGTTGGCCACCACAACTTGCTGCAGGTAACCAGCAACAGAATGAGGCACGCTGGGCATTGGAAGATGAGCTCAACTGTCCAAGTCAACTTCTGCAAATCAATAAATTTCTCACACCATTTTTTGCTGCCGGCTGTTCTTCCATCCTGGCTGTTTTCTGGTGCAGTCGCTGGGTGCAAACCTGGACAGCTCCAAGGTAGCAGCTGAGCGTGATGCTGCCAACGCAGCACTGTCAGAAGCACGCAGCACCGCAGCTGCAGCACAACAGGATGCAGCAAGGTGGGGGGGGGGCGCCTTTGATTTTGTAAGCATTGCTTGCAGTGCATACAGGTTGATCTGCAGCGTCTCCTGCACGTGCGTCGCCTGCGCAAGATTAGTGTTCACAGCAACCGCTGTTAGGCTGCTGCTATAGTGTTGTGCTGCACACAACAGCATGGCATGTTGCTGTGCCCATATCACCTGCAGGTTGCGGCGTGCGTTGCTGGATGCTGAGATTGACACGCAGCGTGCCAGTGTTGCAGCAGATGCTGCGCGGCAGAAGGCGGCAGAACTAGAAGCAGAGCTTACAAGGTCAAGGTGAGCAGTGTAATGCCTGGTAGCAGCATATACTGCTTGTGCTAACAGAGTAACTGAGAAGCCACATGGTGCATCTGCTGGGAGGGCTTAGCACCCAGCGCCGAAAAAGTGGCAGCGCCTTAGTTGATTGTCTAGTACATGGATTTTGTGCTGAGTTGGTCATGCCTTTGCTCCGCAGGGCCCAACTTGCTGGTGTCAAGGCAGAGGCAGAGGCGCAGCAGCGACGGCTGGCTGCTGCAGAGTCAGCATCTGCTGCCTCTGGTGCACAGCTGCTGGAGGCGCAGGCAGCGCTGTCACAGGCACAGCTTGAAGTAGCCACAGGGCAGCAGCAAGCAGAGCAGCGGCTGGCAGCACTGCAGCTGCAGTGCAAGGGCTGCGCAGAGAAAGCAGGGCAGATGCTCGACTTGCAGGAGGAAGTTCAGGGCCTCAAGGCAAGGCATGTGCGGTTGGAGCTGGCAGTGCAGCAGGAGAAGAGCAACAACAAGGCACTGTTTGAGGGGCTAGATGACTGCAGGTCGGAGCTTGATCAGGCAAAAGCAGCGCTGGTTGACGCAGTGCGCAGCAGGGATCACCTGTTTGTGCAGCTGCATGGTAGCAGCGGCGGCAGTGCCGCAGCAGCTGCGGCTGCTGCTGGTGGCGCTGGTGCGGCTGTGCCTGGCAGCTACTGCGGCAGTGATGGCGTGCAGTGTGCCGCTGACCTGCCAATGCTAGCGTGGGGCTCTGCTGCACATTCATCGGTCAAGCGAGCCAGCTGTGCTTCTGGCTATGCAGTGGGGTTGCAGCAGCAGCAGCAGCTGCTGCCCATGCAACCAGGTGACGAGGGGCTGATCCAGAAGTGCAGCAGCATGCAGCAACGGTTGCAAGAGCAAGACGCAGAGCTACGTAGCCTGCGGCAGCAGCTGCTAGAGCTGCAGCTGCAGCTGTCAGATGCACAGTCGGCTGCATCCATTGCGCAACAGCAGCTGCAGCATTGCAAGGCAGAGCTTGAGTCTGCTGAGGCTCATGCCACCAAGTCGGCTGCTGCAGCTACAGCAGCAGATTCTGCATCAGAAGCGCTGCGGCAGGAGCTTGCGCAGCTGCAGCTGCAGCTTGCAAAACAAAGCCCTGAGCTTGCTGCAGCAAGGGCGCAGGTAGAGAAGCTAGAAGCGCAGCAGCGAGTGCTGCTGGGTGATATGAAGGAGTCTACGGATGCTGCTGCGTCTGCAGCAGCTGGCCAGCAAGCTGCTGTTACGCGGGCTGAGGCCCTACAGGTGCAGCTGGATGAGCTGCAAGGGAAGTCAGAGGCTGCTCAGCTGAAGTGGAAACAGCAGGAGGCAGCACTGCAAGAAGCCAAAGAGCAGGTATGGCACTGGGTGGTCGCTTTGTTCTGCTCTGCATGTTGCGTGTATCTTGCATGCGTCATTCAAACTGTAACAACATGCAGACATGGTGTGCCGATGCTTGCTGCACAGCAAGGTGTGAAATACATGAAACAGCAGGAAACCAAACAGCAGGCTTGCTGCATGCTCCGTAGCACTCACATCAGCATTGCATGCGTGAAGTCACCGGTCACAATGGTGCTTCTGCAGTAAGCAGCTATCTTGTATATTGATTTTGGCTATGTGCTCTTCCCTGTCTGCAGTTGACGCAGCAGTTGTCAGCAGCAGAGGCAGCTGCACGCATACAGCTGCAGCAAGCTGAGGCTCGGCATCATGCTGATCTTGAGGAGGTGTCGGCTGGTCATGCCGCCAGGGTTGAGCTGCTGCGTGGGGAGCTGGCTGCCGATGCCACAACTGCCAAGAGGGCAGAGGCACGGATGCAGGTGCGCTGCTCACTGGTACCCGCGCTGCATTGTGCACACATACTTGCGGCGTGGTATGTAGGTGTCACAGTATAAAAGGTTGCAGGACACCAGAATGTAAATATCATGCAGCAAAATGCAGTACTCAGATGTCATAGTCGGTGCTGCAAGCAGCCATCATCCAGCTTGTTGTGTGTATCTACAGCAATGCCTGCTGTGCTGCTTGCTTTAATTCAGGCACTGCAGCAGGAGCACGTCAAGCAGCTTGCAGATGCGCAAGCAGCGGGCCAAAAAGCTGCCACCAGACAGCATGAGCTGCAGAGTGCACTTGACGTCAGCAAATCAGAGCAGCAGCAGCTGGCACGCAAGCTGGCTGCAGCAGAGCAGGCTCTTGCAGCGGCACATGCAATGGCAGAGCAGCAGCAGGCGGCAGCATCCAAGCAGGCGGCACAACTTCGACAGCAGCTGCTTGAAGTGCGTGGGGAGCGGCTGCAGCTACAGGAGCAGCTATCTGCTGTGCAGTCTAGCTCGGGCAGCAGCCAGCAGCTGGTGCAGCAGATGCTGGCAGCGCAGCAGGATGCAGCTGCTGTGGCAGCTGGCTTGCGGCAGCAGCTGCAGCTAGTGCAGGCACAGCTGCAGGAGCAGGAGGCCAAGGTGCAGGCATTAGCAGCGGAGAAGGCTAGGGTGGAGGGCAAACTGGGTGAGGCTGTTGCTGGTAAGGAGGCAGCTGCCAGGCAGGCAGCAGCTGCTGGTGAGAAGTTAGCTGCAGCTGTGGCAGCGCAGGAGGCGCTGAAGCTGCAGTTGGAGGTGGGTGCCGCAGGATGCAGTAGCTGTGGCTTTGTGAAGGGGTGTTGTACTGCGCTTTTGTTTTGGTCTTCGCACATGTTTGCAGCCGTACATGTACCTGCATAAGCGTGCATGCTATGGTCGGCCTGAAAAGCAGTAACATGCGGGACAAAGCGCGCGCGCCTGTTGATTCCCAACAGACTCGCTGCTTGACGCTGCTGGGTGCTGCAGGCTGTTCATGTTGATGTTGCCAGGCGCTCATGGGACCAACAGCAGCAGCTGCAGCAGCAGCAGTCGTACGACATCCCAGCTGCCTGGCAGCCACACCCTGGCTCCGCCGCATCAGCCTCACCCCCAACTTCACCAACCAGCAGCACTGCCAGCTACAGCAGGGCACAGCTAGAGCGCAGCCGGCAGCAGCTCAACAAGCTGGCTCAGGCACTCGCTGAGCGCGATGCTGAGCTGGCTGAAATCAACGCTGAGCTGGATCAAGCACAGGCCGAGAACCAGCAGCTGTACAAGCAGCTGCAAGCGCTGCAAGCTGATGCTGCAGCGCACGGCAGTGGTGGTGGAACAACTGTGCAGCAGCAGCAGCAGGCAGCAGCCAATGATGGCGCACAGCAGCAGGTGCAGTCCCTGCGGCAGATGGTGAGTAGGGGCCTGATGGGCAGGGTGTGTATTGCTGCGTAGATCACAAAGTGTGCTTGCTATAGCAGCCATTAGCAACCAAGGCTTGGGCATCTCGTCCTCATGCACTGACGTGGCAACATGCTGCTTGTGCCTGCAGCCTGTTTGTGGCTGAGGAATTGCTTATTGGAATGTGTCGCCTCAATGTGTCTGTGCAGGTGCGCCAGTTGAGCAGTGAGCTGGATGAGAAAGATGCACTGCTGGCGACCCTGCCTGGGCTGCAGCAGCAGCTGGCGGTCCTCTCCAAGCAGCTGTCATCACAGCAGCAGCAGCAGCAGGGGGTTGCTGAGGTAGCAGGTCTGCAACAGCAGGTTCGTGACTTGCAGCAGCAGCTGGCTGCCGCAGAGTCCTCCGCAACTGCTGCCCGCGCTGAGGCAGCTGCAGCAGTAGCTGCAGCAGTAGCTGCAGCAGGCGCCAGCGCCAGCAGCAGCAACAACGCCACCCTGCAGACATTGCTGTCTGAGCTGATGCAGCTGAAGGGGCAGCTGGACGCTGCTACAGCACGTGATACAGGTGCTGCAGCAGAGGGCGAGCAGTTGCGTCAGCAGGTTGTTGAGCTGCAAGGCCAGCTGCAGGCTGCAACAGCAGCAGCTGAGACAGCACAGGCAGCAGAGCAGGGCCTGCAGGGTCAGGCACAGGCAGCTGTTGAGGCACGAGAGCAGCTGCAGGCAGAGTTGCAGTTCCTGCAGCACCAGTTTGAAGAGGTGACTGCTGAGCTGCATGCGGTGTCTGCAGCAAAGGCGGAGCAGCAAGAGCAGGTGGGCTGCCGTCATAGTGCTGATGCTGGCTGTATGTTGCAGCTGATTCATCTGATTGCTCTGCGAGCAGCCGCCTGCTGCTGGCATCTGACACATGACGCTGCAGTCAGATGTATGCAACAAGCAAGTACAGTAGCCACCTCTGTTGATGATGGTGTTTGTGGGTGTTTCTGCAGGTGCATGCGCTGCAGCAGCAGCTGGCCAGCACTGGTGCAGCTGCTGGTGAGGAGCTGGACTTGCTGAGGCAGCAACTACAGGAAGCACAAGCCAGTGAGGCAGCAGTGAGGTAAGCAGCCGGCAAGCCGGCAGTACATTGGCTAGTGTACAGCTTGCTCTCCAAGCGCGTGTTGCAGAAAACTTGCTCACGCTTGACGAAGTCTACGTGTTGGCAGCTGTAAGCGCCCCAAATCTGTTGTGACTGCCACAGCGTGCGGTCACACCTGCCAACGCTTGATGTGCATACCGTATGCTTACTTGACAACCACACTGTTGCTCCTACCCTGCAGGGCTGAGTTGGTAGGTGTACAGCAGCAGCTGCAGCAGCTGCAAGATCAGCTACTGCTCCTGGAGCAGCAGCAGAATTCCGACGAGGCATCTGGCACTGCACGCAAGATGCAGGCCCTCCTGCTGCAGAAGGACAGGGATGTGCAGAAGCTGCAGCAGCTGCTGCAAGAGGAGCAGCAGCATGCGCAGCAGCTGGCAGAGCAGCTCCAGGAGGTGCATGCACAGCAGTCACAAGCGCAGCAGCAGACGCCCATCGTGGCAGCTGCTGTTGCACCCAGTGCATCTGCTGCCAACAGTCGGCACACGTCAAGTGACGGTGCTAGGGTCTATGGTTCTGGGCCTGGAGCCGATATCAGCCAACAGCAGCTGCAGGAGCAGCAGGCAATGCATGCTGAAGGCCAGACCAGGAGCAGCAGCCAAGGGCTGGCAGTCATGGGGCTGGGCAGTTTAGATGCCAAGCACTTAGAGCGCAGCCTACGCAGCACCAGCAGCGGCAGGTCAGGCAGCAGAGGCAGGGGCTGGTCAGACAGCAGCGGAGGTGGCGCTCATGACGCAGGCAGCAGAGCACTTAGCCTTGCAGCCAGCAGGGCACACAGCATTGGCTGCGACATGCCAAGCCCTAGTCTGTTCCCTGCCGCTAACAACATCACCAGCAGCAGTGGCGCATCTGCGGCTGCGATGCTGCAGCCAGCCTGGCGAAGCATTGGAAGCAGCAGTGGGCAACTCGGATCTGCTGCGTTGAGCAGCAGGCGTGGAAGTGAGCAGGGCTCCATGGCAGGGGCATCAGCTGCACCTGATGCAGGGAGCCTAGCTGCTCCAGGTAAGCTAAGCCGCAGTCCAAGTAAGCGTGCTGCACCAGTGCTGGCAGAGCAGGGGCTGGCTAGGCTACCTAGTGTATCTGCTGCTGCAGACAGCAGCAGGCACAGCAGCGGCTCTGGACTTGCCAGGCTAGAAGCAGCAGCAGCAGCAACGGGGTCTTCTTCGCCAGCCCTGTCAGTCGCCTACAGCAGATCAGGTTCGCTGCGGTGGGAGGGTGAGGCGTCACTAGGAGCAGATGCAACAGCAGCCGCAGCAGGCATAAGGGATGCTGCATTCTTGGAGCGCTCTCTTGCACCCTCTAAGATGCCGTCAGGTGCAGCCTCGCGTGCTGTGTCAAGGCAACCCAGCCGTGGCATGCAGGCGGCGGCGGCAGCAGCAGCCGCTGCTCCTGTATCATTCCTCAGCAGCAGTAGTGGTGAAGGAGAACAGGACGTTGACACTGTGGGCATGCTTGGAGGCATCAGCGGTGTTAGCAGCAACAGCAACAGCATGCGGCAAGGCATTTCCAGGAGCAGCTCACGTTGTGCGGCTGCTACTGCAAGTAACATTCGCAGCAGCGCTGATGCTGCTGCTTATGCTGAGCCAGCTGGCATTGGTAGCCTCGGCAGTGGAATGGGCAGCTTTGCAAAGCGCGAGTCCAGACTGTCAAACGACCAGCATGAAGTGCAGGACAACAGCACACAAGCTGGCAGCAGGGCAAAGCTTCTCACTGCATCAGTTGGTGGCTACAGTGCAGAGAAGCTGCAGAGGAGCCTCAGCGCAAAGACGGTGCAGCAGAACCAGGCAGCAGATGAGGCAGCTGCAGCGGCTGCAGCAGGCGCCGCCAGGCGCAGGGCATTGTCCTCCACAGGAGCTGCTGCCCCTGCTGGTGCTGCACATGTGGCAGGGTCTGTTGCTGGCATGGTGCATTCCAGCAGTGCTGGTGCACTGCTGGACAACGAGCATGCTGCATCTCATGGTGATGCAGCATCACGCCAGCTGAGGCCTGCTTTGAGCCGTGCTGCGAGCGTAGCGGGTGTCATGGCAGGCAGAGGCAGCGTGAGCTTCAAAGAACCACCCAGCAGCAACACCAGCGATGCGGTGCACGGCTCAGGTACCCATGCAAGATCAGCAAATGGCGGGTTGCCAGCCGCTGCTAACAGAGTATCACGCTCGGCTAGTGGCAGGAGGCAGCAGGCTGTTATGGAGACAGCTGCTCGTCTGATGGCAGCGTCTGACAGTGACTGAGCAGCCAAACTGATGATGATGTTAAGGGGTTTGCGACTCAAGTCGTTGACATTTTCGGCAAATATGACGTGATTCACTGGGCTGAACGCCGCATTGAGCGGCATGATGTTTCATAACGACTGCTGATCTGATCATGTCGGGTATGCCGATGCTCAGCAGCATCACAGTTTTGCAGTCTTGTCGTGCACGTTGCACGCTTTGCGGTTTGCCAGCCTAGGTATCTGGGTAAAAGTTTTGGTCCATGGTGATGCCGGCGTCCCACACTGCTCATGGTAGGCAATCTGCTGCGCAGCATGCATGCCTGCAGCACATCAACTACAAGCTGTCTCAGAAAAGTTGAACAATAGGGCCCAAGGGCCATAGCGAGGCAAATTCTTTCCAGAGATTCTGGTGGTGTTGAGAAACACCATTTTGGGTTTTGGCTGGCAGGTTCACTGCTGCTGCCGTGGGGCTAGGCCACCACAGGCAGCAGCAGCAGAGCCAGCAACAGCAGGCTAGGATCAGCATGCTTAACCGCCAAAGCCGTACAGGGTGCGGCCCTGGCGCTTCAGGGCATACACGACGTCCATGGCGGTCACTGTCTTGCGCCTGGCGTGCTCCGTGTAGGTCACTGCATCACGCACAACGTTCTCCAGGAACACCTTGAGCACACCGCGGGTCTCCTCGTAGATGAGGCCGCTGATGCGCTTGACACCACCACGGCGAGCCAGGCGCCTGATAGCGGGCTTGGTGATGCCCTGGATGTTGTCGCGAAGTACCTTTCTGTGGCGCTTGGCCCCACCCTTGCCGAGTCCCTTGCCTCCCTTGCCGCGGCCAGACATGGTTCAAATATGTGTTTATATGAGAGTAGACAAAGAAAGAAGGTAGTTGATGAAAGTATAGTATCACAGGGGCTTATATAGCGCAGCAATAAGCCTGGGTTCTCTCGGCACTCAGTCCAGTCGACTCAGCTCAGGGGCAGATGAGCGGGCGTGAGTGCTGCTACAAACATTCAATGATTGGGCATCAGTACAAAACTCCCAGGGTCGTCCACAACCACAAGCTATCTTTCTTGCACACTTCTGCCTTCTTAAACACTCGAACCAGCAAACATGGCCCGCACCAAGCAGACCGCTCGTAAGTCCACTGGTGGCAAGGCGCCCCGTAAGCAGCTGGCCACCAAGGCCGCTCGCAAGTCCGCACCTGCCACTGGTGGTGTGAAGAAGCCTCATAGGTACAGGCCCGGTACCGTAGCTCTGCGTGAGATCCGCAAGTACCAGAAGTCCACGGAGCTGCTCATCCGCAAGCTGCCCTTCCAGCGCCTGGTTCGCGAGATCGCTCAGGACTTCAAGACAGACCTGCGCTTCCAATCAAGCGCCGTGCTGGCCCTGCAGGAGGCAGCTGAGGCCTACCTGGTGGGTCTCTTCGAGGACACCAACCTGTGTGCCATCCACGCCAAGCGTGTGACCATCATGCCCAAGGACATCCAACTGGCACGCCGCATCCGTGGAGAGCGTGCCTAAGCAATTGTTCTGCCAGCAGCAGTGCAGAGCGGCAGCAGCAGCATGCTGCTGCTGCCCTGTGCTGCTGTAGCACGTGGCTCAGCACCCAACATGGTGTTTTTCAACACCACCAAAATGCAAGGAAAGCAAATGATTGCTGAACCAAGTTGTTGATTGGATGGTTTCAATTTGGCTGGTGGCAATAGCATTTCATCTCGCAGCTGCTGAGGGATCCCGCTGAGAAGCATCCAGGGACAAGATGGACTGTTTGTTGCGGCGACTTGACAGTCATGCAGGCTGGACAACTGTTGTATCACATTAGGGCAGTCGCTTACTCACCTGCCGTCATTTGATGACAGCCTCCCGTAGTACATATGGCAGAGCTCATCACCATTGGCATTATACAATCAGCAGCAGCTTCCTTGGACAACAGCAGCTGACACTGCAGTGGTCTGCTGGCAGCAAGCCCAGTGCAATCTGGGTCGCCTGATCAGACCCAGTATACACACTTAGTTGGTCCTAACGGTTAGGTGAAAACTGTGTGTGACGTTGGTTCATGTGCATGGTATACACTGTACATTTTGCAAGCTTTGTGCAGAAAATGTGCTGGCAGTGGACAGTACTAGCCACCGTGGCTGTTGGCAACATGCGGCATGCACGAACACCACCGCTCAGCATAGATGGCACTCATACCATGCTGGTCAAGCATGCAAGCACAAACATCACAATGTTGGGCTGCAAGTGTTGAACTTGCTGTGCTTGTCAAAACAGGCTGCAGGCACAGATCATAACAGCTTCTCAACACTGGTCTGGAAGACGTCGACCGTCTGGCACACATTGCTGCTGCAAGACAAACATGTCAGAAGCACACAACACACTAACACATCGCTGTAGGCGTTCCAGATAATTTGGTGGTGTTGAAAAACACCAGTTTGATGTTGGCACTGAGGCGGTGCCTCACGCTAAGTCAGCAGCAGGTAGCTGTTCACTCAGCTGCTGCCTCTCCCTTCTTGGACTTCTTCGGCAGCAGGTGGGTGTGGATGTTGGGCAGCACACCACCACTGGCAATAGTCACAGTGCCCAGCAGCTTGCTCAGCTCCTCATCGTTGCGGATGGCGAGCTGAATGTGGCAAGGGATGACACGGTTCTTCTTGTTATCACGGGCAGCATTGCCTGCCAGCTCCAGCACCTCAGCTGCAAGGTACTCCAGCACTGCTGCCAGGTACACGGGTGCACCAGCACCGATACGCTCGGCATACCTGCCCTTCTTCAAGTAGCGAGCCAGACGACCAACGGGGAACTGCAGACCGGCCTTGGAGCTGCGGGAAACGGACTTTCCCTTGGCCTTGCCTGCTGCCTTGCCGCGACCAGACATGATTGCTGTTTGTTGATTGTTTGAAGAAACGAAAATAAGACAAATCGAGAGTGTTTGGTCTAGTGAAGAACGCTGAGCGATTATATAGGCAGCAAAGAGTGCTGGCAGTCGAGCGGTCGTTTCAGACGCATCGACCTCAGCTCTGAGCTCGATCGGTGAGTTGAGTGCGACCAGCCCTTTTCTCGCCTCAGCAGCTTGTGAGGCCGTATATAAGCCATTGCTGGTCGTTGTTGAAGCTACAAGCAAACTCTCTTTGCACTCACAATTCACTCTTGACCTCGAGTCAACAACAACAGTTCGAAATGGCACCCAAGGCAGCTGAGAAGGCTCCGGCCAAGGCCCCTGCCAAGAAGACCACTGACGGCAAGGCCAAGAAGAAGAAGATCAGCAAGGCCGAGACCTACAAAATCTACATCTACAAGGTGCTGAAGCAGGTGCACCCCGACACTGGTATCTCCTCGAAGGCCATGTCTATCATGAACTCGTTCATCAACGACATCTTCGAGAAGATCGCTGGTGAGGCCAGCAGGCTGGCTCGCTACAACAAGAAGCCCACCATCACCTCTCGCGAGATTCAGACTGCTGTGCGCCTCATTCTGCCCGGTGAGCTGGCCAAGCACGCCGTGTCTGAGGGTACCAAGGCCGTCACCAAGTTCACCTCCGCCTGAGCTGCCTAGCTTGGCTGCTGGCTCGAGCTAGGGAACTGAGCAGGCGGTGTGGCACAGCAGCAGCTGGCTCTGCTGCTGCAGATTGGTGTGACACTGCTGCATCTGGCTGATCCCTGATGCTTGGTCATCAATTTACCAAAATGGTGTTTCTCAACACCACCAATTCTCTGGAAAGCACTCCATGCGCAGCACACAGCGATCACAACTGCACAGGAACTGACAGAGACCACTGAGCACTGATTGCATAACAACACACCTTGTTGGTGCCAGCCCACCCTATCGGGTTTGTATACAGCAGCATGCTCCGCAGCAACAGAGCAAAAACATCATCATCATCATCAGCAGCAGCAGCAGCATCGTCATCATCATCATCATCATCATCCCAATTGAAGCCATGCATACATTACTGTTCTCTGTCATCATTGAAGTGAACACGACGATCATCAGGTCGCGCTGCTGCTCTTTCAAGAAAATCGTACTACGCTTCCGGCCAGCAAGTGTGGGTGCCCAACTTGGCCGTGTCTAGCTGTGCCACAGGTGCAGCCTGTTGTGTGCTAGACCACAGCTGCTGGCAACGGTGCTGGCTGCACTCCCGAGTCGTCAGCACTTGCCGCGCTGGGCCAGGGACTTGAGGCGGTGCAGCGACGGCCAGTTGCTGGTGGAGGCGCTGCTGCGCGCCTTGTCCTGCGCCACCCTGATGCTGGTGGCCTTGATGCGCTCCAGCTGCTCTTCAGTGTAGATGTAGTGCACCTGCAGCAGCACAGCGCATGCGCAGGGATCGGGTGCAGCTGTTGGTTCGTTGGCGTGCTAAGATGCGTGCCATGAGACAGGGATGTGGCGAGACAGCAAAAGTGCAGCAGCACAGCACATGCGCAGCGCCAGTTCCTGCTGTGTGTTGGCACACTCAAATGCATGCAGACAGGGATGTGGCAAGACAGCAGGCAAGACATCAACAGCGTGCTGCGTAACCCTGCATGCAGACGTGTCATCTGCTGCTGTGTCACCACCAGATCAGCAAGATGCATCAATGACATATGTCAATCAACCTGCATTGTTTGCCTGAACAGCAGCGCCGCACCTCGAGCCAGTCGAGTGCCTCCTGCAGGTCATCCAGCAGCTCCTTGGTCAGCGTGGGGCTGAAGTCCCAGCGGCACACCACACGCAACACCTTGCGCGACTCGTTGTCGGCAGCCAGTGTGTAGCTGTGGACGTGAGGCAGTGCAGCGGGTTGAGGCAAGTGCGTTGGGTAAGCCGTCAGCTGCAGGCGTTGAGCGTTGAAAACGGTAGCTGCAACTGCACCATGCGACTGTCGCAGGCTGAAAGTGGTTAAGCCTATGCAGTGCGTCGTGGTCTTGAGTGCAGTTGGCTTGCAGTGATTCTCAAGTTGCAGAGACGTGCCCTGGCAGTCTTGCTAGCTTGCTTCTGGGTACTCTCGCTGGAGCATGCCCTACATGCATGCAGTGCAGCAGCAGTTCCAAGCAGCAAGCTTGCACCTAAGCCGTGTGTAGAAGTACTCACGCAGGCACCACCCAGCCAAAGGTCTTGAGCCTGTCAGCGATGTTGAACTCGTCGTAAGAGCGGCCCTCCTTGTCCTTCAGGTGGAAGGTCACCAGCGGCAGGCAGCGGTCGCTGGCGCTGACCACCTCAAAGTGGCCCATCTTGGCCAGGCCCTCGCGCAGCTGCAGTTGCAGGCATTGATGATACTGATATCAGTAACAGGTACTGAAGGATCAGCAATTCCAAGTTTCAAGTTACTGGGCATGATTATACACACGTGGTTGCAATGTAAGCTGCCGGGTTTTTGAGTGGGGGCAGCAGAAGGTGGCGGTAACAGCGTCGGCTCAAAGGACACAATGTTGGACTGCTGCTTCGTGCTGCCACCAAGGCGGGCTGCTGCTGTATGAAATATGCAAGCTGCACTGTATGCTGCAGATGGTTTGTAACTTGCTCCTGACTGCTCTGGTGCACGTGGCGCTTTGTTCACACTGCTGCTGCTGCTGCTGTTGGCAGGGCTGCAGCTGCTGCCGTAGCATCTCACCCGCTCTGCGGTGTGCTGCATGTGCCTGTTGATCTCCCTGTACCCTGGGAAGCCCATGCGTATGAACTGGTACAGCTGGCCCACCACGTTCATGGCGCCCTTGCTGAAGTTGAGTGTGATCGTGATCTGGTCTTTGCCCAGGTAGTTGTCATGGAACACCTGCAGCACAGCAGATGACAACATTGGACAATTGCTTGCAAGCAACTGAGTGGCATCATCACGATCCCGTGATCTGGTCCTTGCCCAGGTAGTTGTCATGGAACACCTGCGGCGCAGCAGATTACAACCTTGGACAAGCGACTGAGTGTGATCTTGATCTGGTCTTCTTTGCCCAGGTGGTGGTCATGGAACAGGTGTTGTGATTGGGTCCTTGCCCAGGTGGTCGCTCAGGCACGGCATTCCTGCCGCTGCAAGAGTGATGCTGGTTGTGTACGACAAAACTAGCAGCGCTGTGCCAGCAACAATACCAGCTGCAGTGGGGCTCACCAGTGACTCTGGCAGGTACTGCCTGCTGCGCCACATCACCCAGCCCAGGCCGGGGTACACCAGCCCGAACTTGTGGCCAGATGCGTTGATGGACACCACGCTTGGCAGCTGGAAGTCCCTGCAGCAACAACATGCGTGTGGTGACGGCACAGGTACAGGGTTCAAAATGTAAATGAGTCCTAAACGTGCAGTAGTGTGACGGCTGGAGGCTGTTTCTTGGGTACATAGACTGCTGATGGTTAGGCAGTACAACAGGGTCTGCTGGTGTGCTGATAGCTTATAGCTTCAGCCAGGTAAGCATTGATGATTGAGCTACGCGTGGTGTGCTCACACTTGGCACCCGCGAGGAGGTGTGTGTGACAATGAGGAAACCACAGCCAGGCAAAAGACCCGGCAGCTGCAACTGGTGTGGCATGTACATGACAGGCGTCCGCACTAGCGAAGCATATCACAGCACTCCACAGCAAAATTGTGCAGGCAGCTGCCTTCAATCCCTCTCACCACTTCATGTCAGGGAAGGCAAAGGGAGCCACGAAGCCGCCGCTTGCTGCGTCCACGTGGATGCCCAGTTCCCAGCCTGTCTCCATGTTCTTCTGTGTGACCAGCCTGTCAAGCTCCTCTACATCATAAAAGTGGCCCTACATTTGCAAGGGAAGGCAACAATCAAACTCTTAGTTGTATTAGCTGATAGCTGATCAAGTAGCGTTTTGTAGGAGAATTAAGGAACCAGCAGGCTGCACTGGGCTTGTACAACGAGCACTGCAGTACATGCTTAGGGTGGCTGAAGCAAACTTGCACCCTGCTGCTGCTGCTGCCTTCTGCAGGTTGCTGGTAAAACACAGTGGTCACTGGCAGCAGCCTCAGCATGCGTCATGATTCTGGGCAGTGATGTAGCTGGCAGGCGATGCCGCAGCCAGACCCCCCAGCTGTATCTTACTGTGTATGTTGTGCCCAGGATTGCCACCACACCTGTTGGGCAGGGAGATGCAGGCGACAGCAACACTCATTGTAGTCATTGTGGGCATGACCTACTTGCATGATGCTGCTGCATTTTGTAAACCTGCTGGTGTTGCTTGGCTGCGCACTGCAGGCACTGCGATCAACAGCGCTGCTGGTCTCTTCCATCTGCTCACAGCTTGGTCCCTTATGTTTGTACAGCAGCCAGCTGCGGGCAGTACATGGCGTGGCAGCGGACACACAGCACATGCAGGGACACATACATTGCCACAAAGTTGGGTGAATCGACCCACCAATGGTGTTCTCGTCACAAGCAGCGATCAGGTCCTCATTTGACGCGTAGTACTGGCCAGACCTGTTGGCAACCCACTGCATGCAGCAAGCAGCAGGGGGAAGTGCTGAGACGTGATGCCAGTTGATGATGCAGAGAAATATTCATCCAGGGCTCAATGCATGCAGCTCTGGAGCTGCACTGCTATTCCGCATTGTGTCGTGCCAAGTCGGCCGACAAGCAGCACAGAGGTTTGACCAGGCTGAGCCCGAGCTCACTCTGTGAGTGTGTTGCCTTGACGGTGGGCATATGCATGCATGCAAGCACTACAGGAGCTGCAGAGCCATCACATATGCCTGGTTTACACACACACCACAGACAACATGTGTGATATGCATACCACCGTGCAAATGTGACATCTGCTGTGGGCTTGCCTTGGGCTCACTAAGTGCCTGCATTACCTTGGGACCGGCGATGCAAGCACTATCAAGTAAGATATCATATGTGGTGAGCGTTCAATTTAGCATGTGTCAAGGCTGTGCAGCTGCTGTGTACTGCGGTACACAGTGGCTGCACAGGCACAACACATGCTGATTGAACGCACACCAAGAAGTATATGCTAACATTGGCCAAACTCATAGGCTGCAAACAGAACTACGAAGCAGCATGACGTCCACACTGTCCGGCACGTTGAAATCTTGCGGTGCCCTCACCTTGGGCTCAATCTCAAAGTACCTCGTCAGCTTCTCCCACACCTGCAGCAGCAACAGCAGAGACCCCCCCTACTGTCAGCAGCGGACAAGGGGCTGGCTACAAGATGACAAAGCACAGCTCTGCAGCTGCCTTTGTCGCCACAGATGCAGGGCAAAGTATCGCGACAGGGGTGGCAGCATGTACGCCCATGCTGCTTCACAGTACCCAACGTTTTGAGCAGCGGTTTCACATGTTACTGCTCCTCATGATGCAGCAGCCCTGCCTCAGCCCGCGCGCACCACGTGCGTCTCCGTGCCCATCACGATGTTGGGCCTGCTGGTGTCGAGGCCTGCCGCCTTGCGCCTGTCCTGCCAGCGCCGCTTCATGGCCAGCCCACCCAGCAGCACCGCCTCGCTGCTGCCCACAGTGTCGGTGCCCGTGGCCTTGGACGCATTGAGGTCTGGTGGGACACGCAGCAGCAGCAGCAGCAGCAGATGCAGATGCAGCTCTGAGGTTGCTCACTGCTGTGTTCAGGCAGATGTGCGGGTAAGGCCTTGCGTGGCATGACACGGCCAGCAGCGTGTATGTCGTGCTGCTGCTCCACATGCTGGCTCGGCTGCCTGGTTTTTTTGCATGATTGCACCTGCCTGCATGCATGGCCATTTGAAAAACATATTGGACACGCTTGGACACCTGTGTCGCACCTGCATGCCACAGGTCTGCCAGCATTGACACGCACATCTCCTTGATCTTCTCAGTGCTGGGGTACTCCTCCGTGTCAATGTACTGCAGGAAGGGCGCAGAAGGAATTGATGAGAGCATGAGGAGCATGACGGAGCCAAGACAGGATGCTGCACCATAGGTTCGACTGGTGTACGCTGGCTCTGGCAATCAGCGCTTAGAAAGCATGTTCTTGCAAGCACCTGCTGCTCTTGGGCAAGCACCGCAGCTGCCCTGCCAACATGCTGTACACAAGCTGCAGGCAGCTTATGCAGCTGCCCTGCCAACATGCTGTACACAAGCTGCAGGCAGCTTATGCAGCTGCCCTGCCAACGTGCTGTACACAAGCTGCAGGCAGCTTATGCAGCTGCCCTGCCAACACCTTGCATGGGCTACAACAAGTGCGCTTACGTTGACAGCGATGGCCTCATCCATCAACTCACGGCACCTGATCAAAGCAAGCAGCAGGCAAGGCAGCAGCTTGCACTATTGAGGCACTGAAACACGTGCAGGTGCTGCCAGTGGACGTATTTGAGCAGCCAGTACAAACCCTCGAAAGGCACGTGTGTTTTGCTCGCTGCTGGGAGTTACGCATGTGTGCTGGAGCTGCGGCTGGAATTGCCGCCAGCAACTGGCTGCTTGGCTGATGGCCGCAGCAGTTTTGCATGCCAACCATGCAGTACATGCACAGAGCGACACGCACAAGCAATGCAAACCCATCTGCAGCTGACATTGTTTACTCATCAGCTTTCAGTCAGCTGAACTATTGCCGTGCAAACAAACCTCTTTATCTGTCCTGCCACGCTCACTCTGGCTCCATGAACGTGGTCACAAATGAGGCCAGGTTGAGGCGTGGTGTAGCATCCAAGTTTCTCAGTCCCTGGATCTGAGACTGCGCCATGCGCGGCTCAATTGAGTTGCGCGGAAACGTGTTGGCATCAATCGCCTCCCAGCTGCATGGCGCACAACGTTGGGTGTGTTCAACAGTAACATACTTTCATGCGGCTATTGTGCGCCATGGCACAAGTGGTGGTGCATGCAGCTGTACACCAGCGTGTGCACATGTGCTGGTTACTGCTGCTGTGATACAGTGTCGCCAGCCTGACAGGCGTGGCTGCATATGCGTTCCCTGCACGCGGTTCTGAACAGGCGGTTTATGTGTTGTATCCCATTGTTCTGGGTGGTGGTCAAGAGAGAGCAGCAGGAGAGATGAAGTGCATGCATGGCAGCTGCAGGCGGGCGACATAACACACAGGCATACTGCATTGCTGTGCACCGCCTATCACTGCACGCTACACAGCAGCTGTTATGCTACATTTGTTTAGGCTTGAAAATGCGTGGTAGATGCCTTGAAAGCACAGCTGCTGAGCCATACACATGCTGTACAAAGGGTCACTTACAGGAAGCGTGGGATACAGAGCCCATCAACGCCACCATTGCTTGCATCCGCGCACGCCATATGCTTTTGATCGCGTTGAACGTGAAAGTGCGCCCTTGAACGACAGCACGGAACGCAGCAACAGTTGAAGGTGAAAGAGTATCGGTCTCGGAGAGGCACCTTGGCTACCAACTACCTAGAAACGACGGCAGTAACCTACTTTTACCGCTTATGTTAACTTGGAGCGCACAACAAGCGCGAGACCAAGATTCACGTGGATGTGATCCACTGGGTGCGATGACGGATGACGGAGTGACAACCACGAAAAGCCTCAAGCACCGTGCCGTGCACGACAGGAAAATATTGCCACTGAAGAAACCGTCTACGGTTGTTTCAGCCGTCCAGAAGTAGCAGGGGCGATCGTTACACAATACTGCTGTCACTCACGCGGCACAGCTCTCTCAGTGCACGTATTTATTTGTGTTGTTGTGCCTTAAGAGGCCGCTAGTGCGTAGTTGATCTTCCTGGGGTCGTTCAGCTGATGTCACTAGTGACTGTACCACCATGCCTGGTGGCACCAGCTGCAAGGCAGGGCTGAACGCAGTAAACGCACAAAAATCGCGTGTCTCATGCACAGTTCGCGTGTCTTCAAGAACACACCTGACACAGCCAATAACACAGGTGGATGTACTGCTTTGGAACACACTTTGAAGTGAATTTACTTGTGAAGCACTGCTGCTGCAGTAGTACTGCTGAATACAACTGAAGTCGTGAGAGAAGTCATGATGCAACAAAGGCATGACGCAAAGCCAGCTAGGGCACACCGAAAGTAACTGCAGGTCCGACCTGAGACATGACTCCCCCCACCTGATCAGGTGCCACCTGCAGCACAGTGCTGGTTCGGTGTGCCCTAGCTTGCGCTGCTGCATAGCAGCATGCTGGTTTGGCAGCTAGAAGTGCCTTCACACTGACAGACGTCTGCTTTGACAATTGACGAAGCCATTTCGAATATATGCACAAGCATGTGCGCAGCACTCGCGCGAGTACCGCCAGCATGCAGTGTTGCATGCCTTACTAAGCCATGTACATGTGGCACACTACAGGTGAGCACAACAGACCAGATGGCTGTTGGCCTTGAACGTAGCGAACAGCTGGCCAGTCAATGCAGCAATGCAGCCCAACAGGTAGCACGCACCTCAGGACGGCATGCACATGTGCAACACAAGATTTCAAGGTGGTGCCACAGGCTGGCCAGCTTGGCCGAAGCCTGTACATATGTTCCGTGTTTTGATAAGCCAATACTTTTTTGCATATTTGGCAAGACATGTGGTGCACCTGACACATCCATGCTGCAAAACACTGGGGCTTGCTGCTCCACAACCACGCCATACGAGCAGAAGCACAAGCCGGCTTTGATGTCAAAGCATACTAGTCGACCGCGTTGATGCCGCAGCAAATCAAGGTATGACAGTTGCCACCATATAGAAAATTTCTATTTGTACTTCTGGCATGCATGCCGTTCAAGAGTAACACGCATGCCATGATGAGTCCTGTTCCAGATCAAGCCATGCGCCTGCCCAAGCTGATGGCAAGGCCTGGCTTCCTGATAGTAATGCCACTGCTGCTAGCTGTTGCTGTTGTTGCTGCTGTCGTCACAGCTGCACCAGCAGCCGACTGCCGCACCGTTGCTGTGCCACCGGTGCAAGTTGCTGACACAAACGTCGAGGGTGTGTTGATGCTGGCTGGTTCGCTGGCCGCAATATGCTCAAACACATGGGCACCAATGATACGGCCCAGCTTCAAGCCGTCTGCATTTGAACTGGGGAAATGCACGCCACCAAACAAACGGGAGTCTCCCACTTCCTGAGCAGCAGCAGTGAGGCTGCTGTAGGTGCGCTTGAGCCCAGGGGCGCCCTCTGATGAGATGCTGAATGTGACAGCGTCCCTGTTGCTCAGCGTCCTGAGCAGCACCTCCAGCACTGCACCAACAGACACCTGCAACACAGCAGCAGCAGCAGCAGCCTTCAGTTTTCCGACAGGCCTAACAAGCAAGCCTCTTGGCGTTGTGGGCACAAGTTGTGAGCTGTACCGTACAGCCCACGGTGGGCAGACAGTGCAGCCAGCATGAAACATAGAACAGCCTGCCATGGGCCACACCTGCCGAATCATTTCCCTGGCGGCAGACCCATGCGTGAACACTTGACAGCTAACCACCGTATAAGCCATGCTTGGTGCCTACAGCAGAACACTGGCGGCACACAGCATGCCTAGACGTATCTATACCCTTCGCTTCAAGCCAGGTGGGCGATGTGCATCGTATCCTGCTGCGGTTCATGCACCTCCGTCAAACCTCAAGGCAAGCTGCCGGCGTGGCAGCTGTTGAAAGTGAATACGTGGTCACCAGCGAACCATCCAGCGGCAAGAGGGTGCCACCCTCTTGTTGCTGTTACTTGCTGTGTATGACTCTTCAGTAGATTACCCCCTTTTGTAACCAACAATGTTACTATATTTTTTGAGTGGGGGAAGTTACACGTAGGCCGTTCACCACCTTAGATGGCATGCACCACACAGGTTGAACGCTGAATAGCGCCAATGAAAAAAAGATTGAACTAGCTTTGCAGCCAGAATGACCATGCACTCTCAAACGGAGTTGAACATGGCGTTTGCTATTGGCACGCATAAGCGCGCAATGACAAAACCATATAACGAAGAAGGTGAAATGGTTGAAGCCACGTTCGGCATAGCACGTAATGGCACAGCACACAATGAGCGTGGAGATGTTATAACAACATCAGATATCATCTGTAACACACACTCTGCATTGTAACCAACATAATAACAAGGGTGATTCCGCTCAGCATGGGGGCCCATTGCAGCACACAAGGAGAGGGTGACCCACCTGGTGCCCGCTGGGGTACTCTGGATGGGGTGGAGTCTTCAGCAGAGGCATCCAGCTGGCTGCTGCTGCTGCTGCCACGCCAGCAGCTGCGCCCTGGGAAGCAGCAGTGATGGGCCGCCAGTGCAGCGTGGAGTGCTTGAGTTTCCAGCAAGCGATGGAGGCGTCGTAGGATGCGGCGCCAGCACGTGCAAAAAAGAGTGCGGTATCTTCAATGGAGTAGTCGGCAGGGAGCACCTGAGGTTGCAGCACACAAAGGATTTGCAATTGTGAGCGCTACTATGACTGCTGCTTGTTGCATGCCAGCAGATCGCTTGGGTTGGCAGTGTGTTCAGGGAGCAGTCTTCAGGCGCCGGCAACGCCAAGGGAGACTATGTCGTGTGATGGGGCCTAGCTGGCTGAACTGCAGCAAAGTTCTTGCCAAGGTGCAGTGCACGCATATGCATTGCCGGCAGCACATTACTAATGTGCTCTGAGAGGTGTGAAGTGAACAGGTGGTGCATAGACAGCTTGCAGCCTGCATTGAATGCGGGCCACATGATGCTAACACGACATGCAGCAAAGCAACTGGTGGCAGCACATGTGCAGCCAGCCGCACCTCGCGAGCGATGTCGAGCCATGCGCCAGTGATGCCGCTGGTGTTGGCGCCTGCAGCCCAGAAAAAGGCCGAGTCTGCAGCACACACAGCAGGTGCAGAACGATAAGCAAGCAGCCAGTGACCCAAGTAGTGCGGCAGCAGCAAGCCTGGCAGACGATACCCAGGAGAGCATCTGGTGTAACACCAGAATGCCGGCTGCAGTTGTGTCATATTGTCACAGTTGGTGCTACACCGCTGTGGCTGGCTGGCTGGCCCAGCAGTGCTGGTGCCAGTCTGTAACAGCTGCGTGCTGTCTGGCTGTTGGTTGCAGCCTGTGACAGCAGCTGGCTGGCTTGCTGGCTGTTGGTGGCAGTTCGTGACAGCAGCTGCCTGGCTGCCTGGCTGTCTGGCTGTTGGTGGCAGCCTGGCCCCGGGGGACAGCAGCTGGATGGCTGGCTCACCTGTGTCGTATGGCTTGCGGCTCTTGCTGTTCTTGCCTCCCAGCTCAAACGTCTTGGCATAGTCATCCTTAAGGGGCTGGAACACAGGCCCCGCGCTAGCATCCTGCAGTGCGGTCATTGTCAGCGTGGCGGACAATGCGATGTGGGCAGCAGTACAATGCCACAGCTCAGCAACACACTCACAGGGTAGGCTCTAGATCGTCTGTATGCGACCAGCCTTGTATGAATCCAAATCAGCCTAAGTCTAGGGCTATGTTGCGTGTTGCTGCATCAGCGCTGCTGCAGGTGGGTTGCACACCACTCGGTTTGCTGTTGCTGTATGCCATACAGGCTGGTACGCAGGTGCCAGGGGCCACCATGGCATGACAGCGCTAGCCTGCCATGCTAAAAGTGACGCCAAAACGTCGGTGCTGTCATTCAGGCACTAGCTTCTGTTGCTGCTAGTACAAAGCTGCAGCAGCACACCTTGTTGCCAACAACAGCATCCAGCTGCTGCTGTGTGGCGATGAGGGGAGTGGTGTCAGCCAGCTGAGGGTACAGCGCAAACTTCTGCTCTGGTACAAACTGCACACGCCAGCCAACACAGATGCGTGGCGGCAGCAGCAACAGACAAGGGCCAGATTTGTTTAGCACCCACACTAAGACCAGTGACTGGGAGCAGGCAATATGACAGGATAGACTGGGTGGGTTCGAAGAAGCAAAGTTCAGGGCTCTAGTAGAAGCTGGCTCACTGCCAACCTAGAAGCTGGCTGATGATCAGCACAAGCTATACAGCATAGACAGCTGCCAGCCCACATGCGCAAATGAAAATTTGATTGCACTGTTGCGACCAAGACGACCGAGAGGTACTGGTGTATGTCGTTTTTTGGGATTAACTGGGATGACTCATCTAATGCCTGCAGAGGCACCACAACTGCGGTTGGCTGGCGGGGCCTACCTGGTAGGCGAACTTTGTGCCTGGTGCTGCAGGCTTGAAGTCAGCCAGGCTGGTGCTCTCATCAGCGGCCCTGCAGCACCACAAACAAGCACATATGCTATTAGTAGCAGGGCGCAGCAGGCGGTTGAGCAAGCATTGAGCAAGCATTATATGTAGTGCATAGTGTGATTGACTGATTGATTGATTGACTGCATAGATTCAACACAACACTGTGCGGCCGCCCCAGCAGGACCCTGCCGCAGTTTTCAAGGACAGCAGTGCCAGTTGCACTCACGCTTACCTTTGCTGCAGCAATGCCCTGGTGAGTGGCACAGCCGCAGCCTTTGCTGCCTGCCGCTGGTCTGCAGGCAGTGCCATCAGCTGCTTCCTCAGCAGCATGTCCCACATGCCCTGGCGCCCACTGCACAGCACCACAGGCATTGGCGTTGGCAGCCTAAGGGTCTAGATGACAGGGCAGTTACTTCGCACAAGAGCCTAGTAAGACTGACTTGAGTCAAGGCCATATCTTTGACCCTTGATACGCTTTTACAGTAAAGTCAGCCAGGGCAGGAGCGTGCATCTCAAATGATAAGCAGCTGCAGCAGCTGGCGTATGGCTGGCAGTATTGAGGAGCTGTCACTCACGGAAAGCTTGCAGACAGCACCGTGTGCCCAGCAAACGCTGCAAGCAGGCAGCAGCAAACAGGTTGCAGTACGTCAACCACTTGTGCCTGATGGCCGGTTACTGAGCTGTTGTATGCTTCAACAGCTGCAACAAGGCGGAAACCTTGTTGCCAAGTGATCGACGTGCACCTAGTACACAACGCCGTCCAATGCCCCATTGTAACAATGAATAGTTAAACTGATGCTATACGTGCTGCCCAGCCACGCCATGGTGTGCATGTACATGTTGTAGCAGATGACACTCAACACAGCTGCTGGTGAACTGCCTGGCAACTCGCTCACCTACAAGAGCATTGGCCGGGGCGCCCCCTTGGGCAATGGCTTGATGCATCGCCAAGCCCACCAGTGCATAGTACCTGCCAGGTGAACGGCCAGGGGGCACATGAAGTTGTTCATGTATGTTTGGGAATGATCAGTCAAACATGGACACTGTCGGTTGGTGCTTGTGCTATGGTCCAGCATAATCTTTGTGGTTATGACAGCTGCTTGTGGCCAGTTTCAGGGTAGCTGCTGCATGGAACTGTAGCTGCTGCATGGAACTTGCAAGCAACTTGCAATTGCCCGTTGATGCACGGGTCATGCCACGTCACCCATGCAAACCAGCCATGGGACTGCAGCCAGCTGGCATGGGATGCACCTGGATGCCAGCTGGTTCATGAGGCCATCAGTTGCCACACTTGTTTGAGTTGCATTCACCCAATCCGTGACGACGTTTGTGAGCTTAGCGTGGGCTGTGCTGCTGCTCAGCAACACCAGTCCCAGAACAACAGCCAGTGCTGCTGTAGCAGGGC
The DNA here is from genome assembly GCA_902809745.2 of Tetradesmus lagerheimii. Lineage (NCBI taxonomy): Eukaryota > Viridiplantae > Chlorophyta > Chlorophyceae > Sphaeropleales > Scenedesmaceae > Tetradesmus > Tetradesmus lagerheimii. The sequence goes on along the minus strand of CADDIJ020001697.1, from coordinate 12,286 downwards.
TTCGCATGGTTGACCTGCCAGCGATTACACGACCGACGTCAATTGAGGACAGTCCGAGAGAAAAGAGAAATCGCATCATCTTGGGCACCTCCAAGACAGCATTGCTGGCTGAGGCACGACTGGTGTGCGCACAGCTGTAGCAACGTTCACCAACCAATTGCCTCAAAACCACATGTGCACGAAGCTGCCCTGATTACCTGTAGGATTCTAGCTGTTTCAATGAGCACAATGTATGTTGGGACGCTGTCAATCGAAGAGGGTCGCGCGCTGCAACTGCTAGTAGTGCAGCAAACGAAGTAATGCACGCGTCTAGTGGATGAGAGAGATCAATTGGCATGCTGTGGACCTGTAGGGCACACGCAGGCGTCTAAAGCGCGGCAGTAGATCGGTGCAGTACGATGTACATTATGCATTTGAGCTCCGACCCGGCCACGGTCCGCTTGACTGTGACCATATATTGGATGGTTCAGATCAGTTTAGAATATTCTAAAGGTTTGTTTGGTGCTGCTGCTCCTCGCAGGAACTGGCCAGCTACATGAAGTACAAGGTACAGTGTCACTGCAGTGAGATCCCATCGGCAGCAGCAGCTCTGCGACCTAGCAGGAAGGTAACGAATACATTTGACCTGGACTTGTCTGTCACGCATCTTCTGGTGGAGCTGTGCCGGGCATGCTGCCCTGCCAAGGTGGTCAGGCTGACCTTCTATTCTATAGCTGCAGCGCTGCAGCTCTGCATCAGCGCCACAAGTTTCCCGGCTATCTCAGTAAGCAGGCTCCTTGCATGCAGCGACGATGCTGATCAGCAAAATGAAGCAGTTAATGTGCCCGACAATGCTGGTGTTCAGAACAGAACAATGTTGCATGGTAGCAGCAGGAAGAAGGCATTGGCAGTTCCAGGTACTGTACACGGTGATGCCATCCTGCTCTTGCGCCCTTACTTTGGTGATGATCACTTGGTTGTATTTAAAGCTTGTGAAACTGGCGTGGACCTCTTGTAGTGGCGAGAAAAGTTCGCGGGTTCTGGGAAGTGCTGCACTGTCACTGCACGGGGCGTGGTGATGACCTGGCCATGCCGTTTCAAGTGAAAGACACACAACAACAGATCTGGATGTAACGATGTAAAACATTTGACACATGTCTTTGCGTAGCTCGAGGTAACGATGACAGAGGAGCCCCGTGCTTTCGTGCAACCGGCAAGCAGACAGCATGCACCCGCAAAGAGACTCGAAGATGGTGTTATGAAAGGGCTCTAAACTTGAATGCCCGCATGAAGAGGCGCCCGGCATGCCGTTTCGATATACACATGCAGCAGTGGTCCTGCTGCTGTTGCTGGCACCCGTCTGGGCCACTGCAGAGGGACTGCGCAGGCTGGGCGACACTGTGCTGGTGTACCAAGATGTAGCACAGCCGGTTGTCCTGCAAGCGATGATGAACGTCAGTGTCTCAGACCTGGAGTTCCAGGCAAGTTGGCGCCAACAGCAACAGTGGCAGTGGCTGTCCAGGACCTGATGGGAGCGATGCATGCCAAGCAGAGCACAGTGCATCATCATGCGTGACTGCTGCACAAAGATTGCAGCAATGCTCAGTCATACCAATCTGTTGGTCTGTGAACAGTGGAAGCGCAGCAGCAGTGCAAGGATACCTGCAGAGGCTTCTTGCAGGGGCGGTGCTGCATGTTGCATTGTATGAGCAGCAGTTGCAACACAATTTAAACTCTGGTGCTGTATCTTCCTGGCGCAGGTGCCAGTATTCACGCTTGTGCCTGCAGCATGGACGTGAGTCATACAGCAACAGTTCATGTTGAGCAGTGGTCAACATGCAAGCATATTCGTCGCCAACTCAGCAAGGCATGCTGCCAACAGTGACATGCCAGCTTAGGAAAGGCGGAATCTGTCAGTTTCTCTTCAGAAGACACGCCACAGATGCATCACTGAGAGCGCAAGCAGCGCCATTGTTTGGCGATGCATGCTAAATGGCAGCGCCAGCTGACAGTAGCTTGTCAAGCTTTGCTCAGCAACCTGCCTATTGATGACATGTAACAGAAACAGCAGGGCATCTAACTACCTGAGTTCTGTCTTATGTGTATGCTGTTTCTGCAGGTACATAACAGAGGCAGCGCCGTTCATGCTGATGCGCAACTTCACCATCTCGTCAACAGTACAGCCACCAACAGTGATCGACTTTCAATACTTGGCGCGCAGAGTGGTGCTAGGGGATGCAGCAACCGCAGTCGTGTTCGACTTCAGGGATGTTGTGTTTGCAAACATCAGGTGAGAGTTGCACAGACGTGGCGGCCAAACAGCAGCAGAACGCAGAACGCAGAACGCACGTTTTGCCATGAAACGCGGACAGGTCTCTGGCCTCTGCTCTTCTTGCACGCTCCTAGCAGCAGTGTGCACACCTTGCCTGTCGCTGCGTGCAGCCCTGCCAACTGCTGTTGCAACTGCCCTTGCCTGACGCTTGCGCTGCTGCCTTGTGCCACCTGCTGCATCTGGTGCTTGCAGGAAAAGTAACAACTTTGGTATTGACTTCTTTGCAAACTCCCAGGGCTCAACAGTCGTGTTTGAAAACGTGGTGGTGGTTGAGACGGTGTGCAGCGCTGCCCCGGAAGTTGCACTTGCAGCTGCTGTGTCGCAGCCAGCGCTTGCAGGATACCCCCCAAACAGTGCCACACTCCTGCCAAGCACCTGCGTGCAGCTTCCAGAAGGCCGCAGATGCTTCGAGAACAGCTTGCACTTTGACGTTTACTCAGCAGAGGCACCTGCACAGGCTGGAGGGTACACATTTGTGCAGCTCAACACCACGCGGGTGTGCCTGTCGTACATTGACCCAGAGTGTTTGAGGCTGAGGGACAATGATGTTGAGCACTGCTGGAAGCAGCAGGCGCAGCGCGTGCAGCCGTGGCTCCAGCCTGCAGCGCAGCATGCACAGCTCTCGCCAGGCGCTATTGCAGGCATCGCTGTAGCAACAGGTGCGAGCAGGAGTTGGTTGGGCGCTGTGGTTCTATCTGGTGTGTTTGTCAGCATTGGCGGCATGTTCAAATAGTGAAGGACAGCAGAGCAGCATGTGGACGCTGGCAGCCGACGGAGTGAATGTACAGATGTTGCAGCATGAAGGTAGTTGCAGCTTCATGTTGCGCAGATTGCTTGCTCCGAGCCTTACATGTGCCCAGGCTGACCCAATCCTAACCTGTGTGCTGCTGTTGGTGGTGGGGCTAGGCGTGGTGGCGGCGGTTGCCGCAGGTGTGCTGCTGCTGTGGTGCCGCCGACGCAATCGCATGCACAAGCTGCCAGAAGGGGAGGACGCAATGAAAGGAACGATGTACCATGACATATCGCTGCACAGCAGGCAATCAGGGTGAGCAGATACTGCACGCATGCAGTTTGCTAGAAAATGCGATGTCACTGTGCTACCCCTGCTTGAGGCAGTGCCACAGCATCTAATTCTTTACACATCTGCCTTGACTGCACAGTGCAGTATACTCCTGCATGGTGCGGCACATGCTGCATGCTACGGCCTGCGACCCGCAGCTAGCCAGGCCGCAGCAAACAAACTCCATGCACAGTGTGGTGGTGTGCTGAGCCCTGCACGTGCACTGCTGCTGCAGGTCACTGTACTCAGGAGGCCCTCCCTCTGTTGTCTCCATCCCGCGCTCATCATCAGTGGCAGGTGGCGTGCAGCTAGGTACGAGGCAACCCCTATTGCTCGTGCAGCGACTTCGTCAGTCATGGATGTTGCCTGCTACACACGGCCCTGCGTGCCGATGCATCAGGAGGCATGTGTGATGATCACAGCTCCTGCCATCTAGCATGTGTGTCGCACACAACTGACCAACCACCTTGATGTTGCCTCAACTACGCGTGTGCAGGCGTTTTGCTTGGAGCTGGCAGCTTCGGCAGGTGCGCCGAAGGGTTGCATGCTTGTGGTGCTGCAACCGCCATGCTTCACGAGTGCTGGGGCATGCTGCTTCTGCAGCAAGTGCGATCTTAGCACACTGCCAGCTCACTAAACAATCAGCTAAATTTCGGCTTCATGTTCTGGTTAGATGTTCTCACCATGCATTCAGCCACTCAGCACCACTCTGATGTGTGCTTTCAAGTCGAGCATGCCCCGCTGCATCGTATTGCTGCGGCAGCATGTGCCGTGGCAAGCAGCACTCCAGTGGTGGCTAAGATAAGCATGATGCTCGCACGGCTCTCTTCATTGTGCTGTTGTGCTGGGCATGCCTGGCTGTCCATGATGCTTGCCGCTATCTCAAACACATGCCATGTGTTATATCACATGTGTTATATAACATGCATGTAACAGGGTGTACCGTGGCAAGTGGCACAACAGTGACGTGGCCATCAAGGTCATGAGCTGCAGCCAAGCTGAGCTGCCGCGGGTGCTTAAGGAGGCAGAGATCATGATAGGCCTGGAGCACGACAACATTGTGAGGGCGCTGCACTGCCTGGTGGTCGACAAGCAGATTGCGGTACAGAGCAGCGGCGCATACGCTGACCCAAAGGTGCGGTGCGTGTGGCCTGGCTAGTGTGCGGTGCTGCGTTGTAGGGTTTGGCCTGATTTGTGCGCTGTGCTGTTTGAGATTGCCGATACTTTCATGTGTGAAGTACGGTGTTGTCTATGCTTGTGCAACCATGTAAGCTGCGGCTCGTCTGCTGACCCAGGTGCAGCGCACGGCCTCTGGCTACTCACCCCGAGCTAGCAACTGGTTGAACACCATTACTGCGCGATTTTCCTTTGCAGCAGCAGGCATGGGGCGTGGCTGGTGTGCGGTGCTCGGCGAATTTATGTCTGAAGCTCTGCCTGTGCTGTGCTTGTGCCACCGTGTGTTCAAGCAGGTGCCAGTTCCCATGTGACGCCTTGTGTGGTCACACTGTGTGCTTGCTGCTTTGTCGTGCTCGTTTGAGGTTGTACAACAGGCAGGACCCATGCTGTTGGAGGCCTAGTGTGGCCACACTGCAACTGTCTGCATACCTGGACTGTACGTCAGTTCTGTTTTAGTCCCCTCCAGGGAACACCTTGTTATTGGCTGATGCATGCTTTGCACTGCAGGCGAGCGTCAGCGGTAGCACTCAACAGCGGCACAGCAGCCAGCACTCACAGAGCAGCACGCCTGGCGGCAGCACACCAAACGGTGCTGCAGCAGGGGTACCTGCTGCTGGTCCACCCAGCGGTGCTGTTGGCCAAGGCCGATTAGGCAGCCAAATCGGCGTTGGTGGGCCTAAGCTGCTGCCTCAAGCCTTGGCCCAACAGAGCAGGATCAGCTTGCAAGGCCAGCAGCAGCATGATCAGCACAGCCACCTTGACCAGCAGCAACAGCAGCACGTGAGTGGCAGTGTTGGAAGGTTTGGGAGCGGCAGCATCAGCATGTCTGGCAGCGTGAGCCGCAGCAGCAGCAAGCTTGCAATAGCCATTAGGAGCTTGCTACCAGGCAGCCGGGATGTCAGCAGCCCTCCTGCTGCTGACGTCACTGACAGCTACGCACCACCAGTGGTTAACAGCAAAGATAGTGATGTAGTACAGCACGAGCAGCCAAAACAGCAGCAGCAGCAGCAGCGGCACAAGCGGGAGCCGAAGCACATTGAGCTTCCACCTGCAGGCAGAGATGAGCTGCTGACGTATCCTGGCTCAAGCGCGGCTGACCGCTTGCCTGAAAAGGGCGAGGTGGAGGTGCGTGCCTTGCAGCCCTCATGTGCTGTGCCTTGTAGCCCCCACATGTCAGGCATTTCCTCCCGATTTTGTCGGCACAGATTGCCAGCATGCTGCTGCACATCAAGACAGTGCTCATGTGCCGTGCCTTGCAGCCCCCTCATATCAGGCGTATCCTCCTGATTGCGTAGGCACAAATTGCCGGCAGTCCCTTGCACGCATACAGCACCCTGTGCATGCGATGTGTGCTTGCAGTTGTGATGCCCCGTGTGCGGCATGTGTTGAGCTGCTATCCAGCTGCATTGCATCAACACGCATCCATCATCCACTAGCAGTATTGCATCATTGCTACTGGGCAGGCTACATCTCGCGTCATGTGTGCGGTTGAGATTGCATGCAGTTTTGCATTGATGCTATTGGGCGAGTTACATCACGCGTTACGTGTCGTGTTGTCACTGCCTGCAGGTGTCGCTTGTGATGGGGCTGTGCAGCTGGGCCACTTGCAACATTGCATTGATGAAACTGGGCAGGTTACATCTTTTGCCACGTGATGTGTTGTGGCTGCATGCAGGTGTGGCTTGTGATGGAGCTGTGCAGCTGTGGCACACTCAGGGGGACTGATGCTACTGGGCAAGAATCATTTTTTGCCACGTGTCGTGTTGTCGACGCCTGCAGGTGTGGCTTGTGATGGAGCTGTGCAGCTGTGGCACGCTCAGGGGGACTGATGCTACTGGGCAAGAATCATTTTTTGCCACGTGTCGTGTTGTCGCTGCCTGCAGGTGTGGCTTGTGATGGAGCTGTGCAGCTGTGGCACGCTGCGGGAGGCGTACAGCAGGCCGCGCGACACCATGGGCATGGCGCGCCTCGTGTCACGGCTGCTGGAGGTGGCCAAGGGCATGGCCTTCCTGCACGCCAACAACGTGCTGCACGGTGAGCATGTTATCGATGGAATGTGTATCGTTACAGGCCAAGCAGTGACCTGTCAGCAATGCAACAGGGCAAGGATCATGCTTGTTAGGCCAGCGCAGGTATCATCAGAACATGTCGTGTTCTCTGTGCTGTGAACTAAGCATGACAGCACTAGCGTGTCCTATTATCATCATCATCATGTTACCCATTAAGCCATAGCATCAACGCCATCGGCCCCGCGCCCCTCAGGAGCGGAAGCGTGTCCTATTGTACTGATTATGTGTTGCTGGATGTGGCCAAGCGCATAGCCTTCCTGCATGCCAACAACGTGCTGCACGGTGAGCATGTCATCGATGGAAGGTATAGTGTTGCAAGGCAAGCAGTGACTTGCACGCGATGCAACAGGGCAGCTTGCAAGGATCATGCTGGTTGAGCTGGCGCAGGTATCATCAGAACATGTCGTGCTCTCTGTGCTGTGGACTAAGCATGACAGCACTAGCGTTTCATACTGGAGCAGCATTATCTGTTGCTGACCAGCAGCGTCACAACGGACCATGAGAACGATGCTGGTATGTCTTCCAGCATAGTGCGGCGACTCGTGGGCTGCACGGCATCAGTGCACAGTCAGTCCCCATCAGCCAACATCAGTGCACAGTCAGTCCCCATCAGCCAACAACAAGGGTGCCTGCTGAGTGAGGCAGTAACTGCCGCTGCGGGTGCTGCTGGCACCTGTGCAGGTGACTTGAAGGGAGCCAACGTGCTGCTCAAGAGCACCATCTACAGCAGCTTTGGGCACGTGAGTCAGGCGGCGTGCACGTGCATCACCGCAGCTGACGCGTGCTGCTTGCATGCTGCACTTGCTGTACCCCTGCATACGCAGCATGCATCAACACACAGATGTAGAAAGTCACCTCAAGTCATGGTGCAGCTGCAGATCATGTGACGTGACTTCCAGTCAGCGCACGGTTACGGCTGCATGTGCTGATATACATGCTCACTCACAGCACCTGCCGCGCATACGCATTGCGACAAGCTTTCAACGCCCTACAAAACTAGTCACATCATGTTAAATTCAACCACAGGTGTCCAAGATCAGCGACTTTGGCCTTGCGTCGCGGCTGCTGGATGGCGCCACGCACCGCAGCACGCAGACCACCGGCACCATCAGCCACAGCGCGCCAGAGGTGCTCACAACGGGCCGCATGAGCACCGCTGCTGACGTGTACTCCTTCGGCATCATGAGTGAGTGTTGCTGGATGTGATCATCAAAAAGTGTGTGTAAATTTGAGAACAGTTTATGCTCGCCACATGCGCACCGCTGCAGACGTGTACTCCTTTGGCATCATGCATGAGCGCTGCTGCATCGTATGCTAACCATATGAGTCTGCACTGCCGCTTTGTGCTCCTTTTGGCATCATGAGTAGGTGCGGCTGGTCGTGGTGATTACACGGTGTTTGTGATTATGAGAAAGCGTAGGCATACCACATGATTCAAAAACTGCGCTGCCGCTGTGTGCTCCTGCTGCAACTTCGGAGTGCGTCGTGAAGGACGCAAGGGGCCTCGGGCTCAGCCTGAGGATGGCGGCCATTCTGCTGCCGTGTGGCGTGGTGCGGTATGTCTATCATGATTAGTCTGCTCACCTATGAAAGGCCCACATGCCCCCATCAGCCGCTTTCCATCTCCTGCTCAGATTATCATCTCCTGCCGATCATCTCCTGCTGACGGATCCCTGACTGATCCCTGCATTGTTGCTGGTGTGTGGAAGCTGATCACTGCCTCCTCGGCCTTCATGGGCTGCTTTGGCAACAGCAACCTGCCGTCACATCATATTGCCTCTGACGTTTCTGGTTCCGGCTGCTGCGGTGTGGGAGCTGTCACACAGCCGCATCAGCCTTGAAGGGCCACTTTGTCGACCTTTTGTCACATCGTATTGCCGTACGTTTGACGTTCCTTGTTCCCGCTGCTGCAGTGTGGGAGCTATTTACCGCCGCATCAGCCTTCAAAGGCCACCTTGGCAGCGTGGTGCAGCGCGTGGTGGCTGGGGAGCGCCCGGCTGTGCCTGAAGAGGCCCCCGAGGAGTACAAACTGCTCATGACCAGCTGGTGGGTGTGACGCAGCTGAACGTGCCGGTGCTGTCTTATGCTGGTTATGTTGCTATGGTATATTGTCCTCTACAGTATGTTGTCCTCTACGGTATGTTGTCCTCTGCGCCCGAGGAGTACAAACTGCTCATGACCAGCTGGTGCGTCTTAAAACGCGGGGTGCGATGTAGAAACGGTGTAGTCCCATGTAAATACATGGGCCCATGTGGTTGCACCTGACTCCACTGGGTTATACCCAGCATGTGTGATGCAGCTGAATGCGCCCGTGCTACTGCTGTCTTGTGCTGGCTATGTTGCTACGGTATGTTGTATCCGGCGTCTATACGCTATGCTTTGGTTACGGGTACGCTGCAGCTGAGCGCCCATGCTGCTGGCTCATGCTGGCTCATGCTGCGGTGTCGTCCGCAGCGTCTGTTTGCTCTGCCTGTTTTGCAGCTATTGCAGATCCGCCTTAGGATTCTCAGCTGCTCATGTTATGGTCAGCTGGCAGATGCGCCTGCCTAATGAGGTTGTAACTAACCTGCCTAATCTGTCACACTGCCGTACTGTCCTTGCCTGCTGCAGCTGGTCTGCTGACCCGCGGCAGCGCCCGTGCTTCAACCAAGTGGTGGAGTACCTGGAGCTGATGCTTGAGAGCTTCACCAATCTCACTCGCGAGCTGGCACCCCTGCAGGAGGCAGACGGACAGCTAGAAGGCGCATCAGCTGGCGCTGCTGCTGCTGCTGGTGGTGGTGGGGTAGGTACACCAGCAAAGCAGCAGCAGCAGCAGCAGGGAGGAGGAGCCGGGTCTGCAGCGAGTTCAGAGAGGAGGCTAGGGCTTGCGTATTCACGACATGTGCAGGACTTGTGAAGCGAAGGTGTGTGGGTTGTGTGTGTATACGCGTGAATGGCAGGATTGATCATGGTGCTACCACTATTTGTGTCGTGGCAGCATGACGGCGAAGCACTGCATGCATTTGTGTCGCACAGGATGGTGCTGGGCTACTTGACAACAAGCATGTTGGAGGTTGGTTTGGCTTCGTGACCTCATGCTGGTTTCTTTGTGCCTTGCTGCATGCAGGAACTGTGCTAAGTTATGTGCAAAATCTTATGTGTGTGTTGCCGTGTGCGGTGCAAATGAACATTGTGTGCAACTCTGGCATCATGCAGTGGCAGTGACGCATGCATTGGGGCCGCACGCACGCAGTGTGTTGTGTGTGAAAGTGTCTGCATGAGGATGGTTGAGTGCAAATTGCCAGAAAATACGTGGCATGTGTTGAAGCCGTGCATTGAGTCTGCGGTGCAGTGTGGCTGCTCTTTCGTGTTTACAGCGTCTGCTCATTGCTTTTGGCCGCCGGGAGGCGACTTTGTCTGCCCTGTCATCATCATCATCATCATCATGTTACCCATTAAGCCATAGCATCAACGCCATCGGCCCCGCGCCCCTCAGGAGCGGAAGAAAGAGGGAGCACTGCTCCATTGTGTTTGCAAATATTACGTTAATATCCTAAAGCTTAACAGATACCTGGAAGCAATGCTCCTAGATATCACTCGGCACACCCCCCTACTACCCCAAATATCATCAGAAACAAAACGCAACAACTTAGTGGATGCATCAGTCAACGACAACACATTGCACAATTTTTCAGCGCCACCAGCAACATCACGCAAAACAGACCGAATTTCATCAAGCATAGTATCCCTCTGAGCAGAAGTAGCGGGACAATCAAACATCAGATGTGACAAAGACTCAACACCCTGACCACAAGCAGGACATGCTGTGATAGAATCAGCTCTGTTGCCACCATAACGACTGGTACGCTCATGCACGCAAAGACAGCCTATTCGAACACGCATCAGCAACTCAATACCACGCGTTGGCGCACCAGAACACAAAAAGGGCCTAGCCCTTTTAAAACGCATGGTATCAGCATGTGTAGGGTGCACATGCGTGATGTAACGGCTCAAAGTAGAGTGCTGCAGTGATTCACAAACAATTGTGTCTGCATGCAGCTTCCTGACCTGACGGTTGATGTAATTCTTGCACGCATTAGCTCGATCAGCCGCCGCCTCAACGTTCACACCATACTTGCAAAGCAAACTCTGCACATACTTATGCCAAGGTGTCTGCCTGTTGTCTGCCCTGTTGTACCATCCAGTCATCATCATCATGTTACCCATTAAGCCATAGCATCAACGCCATCGGCCCCGCGCCCCTCAGGAGCGGAAGAAAGAGGGAGCACTGCTCCATTGTGTTTGCAAATATTACGCACATCCCAAGCTCGGACAAGATACTCAGCAATGCTCCTAGATATCACTCGGCACACCCCCCTACCACCCCAAATATCATCAGAAACAAAACGCAACAACTTGGTGGATGCATCAGTCAACGACAACACATTGCGCAATTTTTCAGCGCCGCCAGCAACATCACGCAAAACAGACCGAATTTCATCAAGCATAGTATCCCTCTGAGCAGAAGTAGCGGGACAATCAAATATCAGATGTGACAAAGACTCAACACCCTGACCACAAGCAGGACATGCTGTGTTAGAATCAGCTCTGCTGCCACCATAACGACTGGTACGCTCATGCACACAAAGACAGCCCATTCGAATGCGACATCAAAGTTAACTCAATACCACGCGTTGGCGCAATAGAACGTAATGCGCGGGCCTTCCACCTTTAAAACGTACGGCATCAGCATGCAGATGCAATATGCGCATGCAATGCTCATAGAGTGCCGCAGATCAAAATTGTGTCTGCATGCAGCTTCCTGACCTGATGGTTGATGTGATTCTTGCACGCATTAGCTCGATCAGCCGCCGCCTCAACATCCACACCATACTTGCAAAGCAAACTCTGCACATACTTATGCCAAGGTGTCACCGCAACAGCACCACTAGGGCGCTTCCACTCAGCCGAAAACACCTGATGTGGCAACCGACAGTTCTGCATACGCTGAACCCTAAAGTAATACTCCATCGCCCTCTGATGAAGCCACATGTGCAATGGCTTCACACCCCATTCAGCCAGAACAAGTGAAGTGCAAGGGCGCTCCTTGCCACAACGCATCGAGCACTTGATGATGTCAGTCTGCACTTTGTCAATCTGTTGCAGTTGCCTTGCAGTTGACGGAAACCAGACCTCACTGCCATATTCAACAATCGGGCGAACGCATGTAAGCAGAATGATACGCTTTACTTCCACGCTGATGAGCCGGCTCTTCCAAACTGGCATGAGCCCACCCTTCACACGATGCGCTTTTGCCAACATCTTCTCAAAGTGCGTATTCCAGTTGCAGGCATTGTTGAACCACAGGCCAAGGTAGCAGTACTCTGATACAACAGGCACAGGCACACCATTCCAAACGATGCCAGAGTCAGCCAACTGGCTGGGCTGTCTAGCTGGTGAGACATGCATGACAGCAGACTTCAAGCTATTCAGCTTGAACTGCCACTTACAACTGTATTCATAAACTGTTGCAGCCACAGCCTGAACCTCAGCCAGAGATCCGCACACACCAACAAAGTCATCAGCCTGCATGGCTGCCACAACCTGACCAGCAGGTTCGTCACAAGGGCCCATAAGGGTGATGCCAGGGTGCTTTGCATGCACCTCATGCAGCAGATCATCAATGAAGTG